>VWPU01018254.1:0-98614 GCA_013398955.1 Callaeas wilsoni | reverse complement strand
ACTGGACTCCCAAATACTGCTGCAACTCTGTAATTAGGGATAAATAACTTGTATGTTGGATTTGTGTAGTTACACATAGAAACTATGTGTAGTTTCGTCTGTTTGTATTTATACTGATAAACTAAATAGAAAAGCTTCTGAAAATTTTGTTGATGGATTATATCTCACTAGATGACAGCATAATAACTTAATATTTTCAGCAAATGACGTGATCATGTAAAGGAGATGACACACAGAGGTAACCTTTGCATAAACAGCTGGGCAATGGTGTTTGGCCTACCACAGACGCATGATACAAAAAAAGATTTCCATGGGAAGCCACATCTAGTACTTGCTGTTTAATACTGAATCTCATTTTACAGTGGAATGAATCATGCTCTGAAGGTACCTATATATCTTTATTGATTAGGTAATGAAAAACCTTTACTTAATCTAGATGCTAAATTTTCAGATAGTTAAAGTCAGGTGGTATGAATCTTACCCTAGGTGTTCAAGGGAATTTTAAGTTACTACAGTGATTCGCCTTCAGAAGTGTCTACTGCAATATGTTCTTAAGAGAAATGAAAATCAAAGAAAGATTTTGAGGAATTTTAGATGCCTGATTTCAGCTTAAGTTCCACAGTATACCTAATAAATCTCTTTGGATCTTGAATTACTCCTAAAGTAAGAAAAGTGGATTTTACAGTCTTCGGTCTCCTGTGTTTTACAGACTGTTATACTGTGCAGTGGGTTGATGCTTACATGGGGACAGCACTATGCATTGTGCCTGTTTTCTTACTGTGAGATTATGGTGAAGAAGTGTCCTTCTTGCTCTCGTAATAGTTTTCAACTGATACATTAATTTATAATTATTGGGATGTTTTACAATTAATTCACTTTTTGTTTGAATGAATTTCACATACCTTGTGGACTTATTTAGAACGTCAATATTAAACTTTGGTGTCAAGCATGAAATAATTTGATTTCGACCTTTTCCAGAACAGTCTAAGAAATGATTGTTTTGACTAGTAACTGCTTACTATTTTCCACACATCCTCCAGTGCAGATACATCTGAAAAGAGGATGTAGTAAATTTATTTAGTTAATGACTTCACAACATTTTGCTTGAGCAGCACCTACTTAAATTGCAGATGCTTGTAAATTTGTCACCTTCAGCTCTTCTGAATAGTTAGTGGAAAGAAATTTTTTGTTCTATATGGCTATGAACTATAAAAATAATACATATTTTATATCTATTTAATAATTAGACGTTATTTTTTGTGTTATTTACATACTTAATATATCTATTACCATAAAAGGTAACATTACTTTCAACATTACAGTTCAGTTCAAGCTACAGTGGCAATCTCAGAACATGAACTCCCTGGACAATATGGATACAAGGCATGAATCTCAGGAATGTGTTTTGCCCTAGAGAGCATAGTGGGAGAAGATGCCGCTAACGTTGCCATTTAGCCATCTGCATTCTGTCCCTGGTTCTGCAGCTACTGCCAAGCACATTTCCATGTATATTACCAATGGATATGGCTTTGCATTTTTAAACTAGAAGTTATTTTCTTCTTTTTTATACAATACTTTAACTGTTCCTGCCTGGTTTCCTGTAGCAGCTGCCCCAGCATCTTCTCTGAAAGCCAAGACTGATTCAAAACAGAGCCAAAGAAGAGATTTCTGCTTCTTGTTCTTTCTCTCCTTTTTTTTTTTTTTTTAAATTTATTTTCTTAGCTGTTCCAAAGGCATTTAACTTCCATTTACATAGATTTGAGCAAGGGAACATGATGTTCTAGTTTGCCCACTTCCCACACACGAAAAAATAAGGAAGTGTTTGTCTTTACAGATTGATTGCTTTTCTTCATACTAGATGGAAAGAAAGTGTAATACACCCACAATCATATGCCCATACACTGTCACCTTGGAGATGCAGTATTGTAAGTTGGTGAGCAATCATGTACTGAAATCCAGATACTACACTTGGCCAGGGTCACTGTGACATTTTAAGTGTACATATTTGATATGATTTTTACTGTTAATTATATGGGCTTTCTGTATTCCTAGTTCATCTCTTTCTACAGAAACAGGGTGGAGGGAATCATACAGCTCTCTCACATCTTATGGGAGAGATTCAGACCAAAATAAAGAAACAGTGGGAAATTTGCCTCTTTTTTTCCTCACCTTAGTTCATGTAAGGTTTTGTGTTTGCATAGAGACACAAGTGCTCCACTGTGCCACCTATGTGTCCCCCCTTGTTTTCCCTTCAATTATCAAAGGGGAGAGCTTTATTGAAAGAATAATGACAAAGTCACAACAACTAATTTCAGAAATAGAAGGCAAACAGGAGGCAAAGAAGCAGACCTGAACGATGTAAAGAGGCAGCAAAAGCAGCATGAGAAAAACATGCTACAAGTAACTAGTTAGAAGTAGCTTATCTGAACCACCTCTGCATGACACAGTCGTAAACTTGGGAAAAATCTCTTGAAAAGAAATTACTCCTTTTTCATCTATAAAAATAAAGTCCATCAACTTCCTAGCTTAGAGGTCAAACTCCTCGAACAGCCCATTATTAAACTTCCTTACTTGGCAACAAAAAGTAGCCACATGGCAGCAACCCTTTTAAGAATAGTCCCTATCCTGCGCTAAATCCTCAACACTTCCCAGATGATTATTTGGGAGAATACTTGTTGGCATAAGATAAATATATTCTACAGAACTTTTCCAGCAATATAATCACACAAATAGTAGCTTTCGAAAACACAGAAAGCTGTCCATTTTCAATTTATTAGGCTCTGCAGAGGTTTTCCTTTATTTTCTCCATTGCATGGGTGTAGCATATGAATCAGATCTATTGTACTCCTGGGGTAACTAATTTTGCCTTAGAGCTTACCATACATCTATGCCATTATAGTGCCACACAGAGAGGCTATGCTGTTTCTCTTTTTCCTGAAATAATTTATATTGTAGAACCAAAATAAGCAAAACCTGTGATATCCTTACATCATAATGACAGAGGACACGCTATTTGGTCTGAGCTAGTTAAGTCAAAAATCCCCAGAACTAGGACTACCCTCCTTTGAGCTCTGCAGATGTGTTACCTCAGCAGGACCAAAGGAATCCAAGTCATTTTCTACTGCTGTGTGTAGCATGGGCATTCTTTCTGACTTTTACAGCCCAACATTTGCAAACTAGTATATAGAAGGTAAGTGAGGAAGAAATATAGATAGAGTTACCCACATAATTTTGCTTCCTAGATTGGTATCTTATTCTGTGTTAAGCTTCTTCCTACCTTCCTTCCTTACTCTCTTGCCTCTAGGAGACTTCCTGATCATAGAATCCCTAATTTAATTTTGGAAAGTGTTACCTTTAAAGAGTCTCGTACTGCCTTTCTCATAACACTGTACCTTATTTGCTTGGTTGTCTTTCACAGACTCTTGCAAATTCTAAGAACATAGACTGAGAAACAACAAGCTAGATAATAATACAAAGGCTTGAGACTGCCTGAGATTTCTTTCCTAACTCTCTCTATGCTGCTGCAATTCACTTAAAATATGGCTAGCAAACTAAATGTGCAATGGTGTAGAGCAGCAAGCAAAAAAAAAAAAATCACATTTCACCAAAATTTTATTGCACAAAAATTCCTTTCATGCACTTATTCTAAGAGAATTATTTTTACATGGAAACTTTTCAGAAATATTCAGACCTTTATTGGTGCTTTGTTTGTTTGCTTTTTAAGAAGGGATTTTTTTATTTATTTATCCAAAGTCTTTTTAGAAATACAGGACACAGAACAGTAAGAAGACTGAGAGACTGTTGAGTTCACACATCTAACCTTGGAAGAAAAACACATTATTTAATTAATGTCTATATAGCTACTTATGATAAAAAAACAACAAAAAACTGCAGTACATAATATAGGAAATTAGGCTAAGCCTTCTCTATTTTATTTGATTTAAAAACATGTCCTGAAAATTTTATATATAATAAGAAAGGGATCTTGGAACTAATTAGTTCAGGTACTACAATTAACTTAATTATCTTCTATGATAATAAGGTAGTCATACCAGCTTTATTAAATTTGACATTAGAAGATGTCATTTTCAAGGTTTTAAAACATTTTCCATCTAGAAAATGTTATTAAGGACATGTTTTGAGAGAAGGGTAATTTGTTATAACTTGTTGCATTTAAACTAAAAGATGGGTAAACTCAGAGGAGATTATTGCATCTATGCAGTTTGTTACACCTGGCAGGTGAAAGTTCAGAAGTTATGTTGCTGTCTTTCTGTTTTTAAGAAAGAAGGTCAAGAGAGATTGAATGGTAGGAGGAGAGGAGTGAGAAACAAGCAACATCAGAAGTCTCCCAGTCCAAAGCTGGAGCAAAATTGTTTATGCTTTTGTCTCTGTACAGACATGGCATTCAGGTGGCTACCAAGTAATTTCAAAGCTGTGATTTTTGTAACAGGTTTATTTTTCAGAATGTGGTCTAATTTATTCTTTTTTGCTGTATTATTACTGAAAATATGTTTTGCTTCTGTGTAATTTAGAATTGAGGCGATCTGGGATCTATGTGATAACATGTACTGGTAAACCGGTGTTAAAAAAATTAATCAAGGACATGTGGAAACTCTCTAAAATGTCCAAGAGGAAAATTTGCCATCATGAAATATTTCAATCTATAATTTATGTTGTAGTATTACTTTTATCACCCTTCCTTCTCAATATCCACTGTGCTTTAAATTTTGCACATAGAGTACAGAATTTATTGATTCGGAAGAACTCAACAGTCTTAATTGTATACTTAGACTGCATAGGTCATGCAGAGAAAAGAAGAGGAACAAAATGAACATTACTTTAAACTTAAGAACAGTCTTGTCTGCAGTACACAACACATTATTTTCACTTAGAGTGACACACAAAGTCCTACCAACATAACGTATTTACCCATGTGATCATCCAACAGGTAAGCTTCTAGTAGCCTCAAGGACTTTTTGTCCACATTTTTTAAGGCATTGCATAGTTTAATGTAAGAAATTTAGCCCAAATTCTGTGAATGTACTTATGGCAGCTAGTGCTCCTGTGAAGCTCAATCTTTTTACCAAAAAAACTTGGTTTCAGCATCATTCAGTGGCTAAGACTAGGCCTTTTTAGAATTGTGTCAGATGTTTGTTGTCTATTACAGCTTCATCAAAGATTCCTCTTTTCTAAGACTTCTCCCAACAGTCTGAGATTTTACTGTTGAGAACAGAGTACTGTAATCTTTCTAAGGGTATTTGTACACTATTTAAAAAAAAAATGCAATAAAACAAAATTAAAAACCCCAAATTCTTTTTTCTTGTTTGTTGTTGAACTGGTTTTGAGTTTACATACATTTACAATGACTGCAGGGAAGGTGGATGATATGAAAGTAAGTTTTGGACCTTGGTCTGACAATCAATTTACGTATCCTTTATAAAGAGATGGACAGAAATATGCAGTTTTAAGTCATAGCACATCTAATCTGAAATAGACATCTGAAAACATTGTGAGCCACGTTATAAAGTGTCCATTCACGCACTGTCAGTAAAGACCTAGCCAGCTTTCTTAGGTGTTTCCATCACAGATGTCTAAATTTAGATTAGCTATTTCTGCAAAACTGAAATAAATACATAAATAAATAAATAAATACATAAATATTTTAAATTAGGTTTATTTTCCTTTTATTTTTTTCAAATAGTATTAAATTACTTGTTGCTTATCTTGATTGTCATTCCAGTGATGTGTGCGAAGTAATCATCTAGTAGATGGAATAAGAGCCATATATGACAATCATTACTCATCATGATCTTCCTACAGACTCTTCCTTTGCAGCTTTAGATGCCTAACAGTAAGACAAATGCTGTTCTAAACTAGGACTATAAACTGTCTGGTTACTATACACATAAAAGTGCAGAGATAATACAGAAAAATTCATAGCATTTGACAATGAGGGGTGGTCCTACCTTGGAGATGGGTAACTTTGGGTGTCTGTATTGTATCTGTGGCTTCATCATAGTTGCTGGTTCAACAGCAAGACATCTATTTTCTCCCTCGTTTGACAGCTGCTATTTTGCTTGTCAGCTACAAGACACCACTGAGTTCCCTCCCTTGCAGGGATTTCAACAGAGCCTAGTGGTGGTGTCTCCATTCTGCTCCACCCTCCAGTTAGTCCCTCTCATCATGTATTGTGTGTGGGAAGTTGGGCATGCTGATCGCATTCTCTCCAGGGAGTAACAACTACATTTCCCCCTGTAATTTCCATACTGTTATAACTGTATATTACTGTATAACTTTACACTCTGCTCTATCCTCCACTTCATACCCCCTTAGCCTGTACTGTGTGTGGGCAGTCAGGATTGCTGACTGCAATTTTTGTCTGTTAGAATGTAATTTTCCACTTTTCTTTAATTTTGCCCCCATTCTTCTTCCCACAACTACTTATTTTTTTAAAAGACTGTAATCTCATTTTATATCACTGTATTTTAATTAGTTCATATTACATATTTCATAAGTCTTCCTGCATATATATTAAAATACTGCTTGGATTGGTAAACAAGACTGAAGATCTGGACTGACTAGATTTCAAAGTGTACTTCGATGCTTCTACAGTGTCTTCTGTGTTAACTTCATAAACACCTGAAAGGAAGCAAAATATCACAAAAGCCCCCTGATTAGAACAGTTTAATCCAACCGAAAAGTGAAGAATAAGCAGACTTATATGTAGAAACAATAAGTTTTCTTTATGATTAATAACCAAAATTCATCATTAGGGCTAGAGAGCAGACTCACAAGATATATTTCCACAAATACACAAAAGCACTGAAGCTGTCTCTCAGCATGGGTATGGGTTTTTGGGATTATCAATTTATTTCCCCTTCAATGCTGTATTTTAATTTTCATCAGAATGAAAAGCATTTAATCTGTCAGGCAGAAGTAGGAGAGGCAAAGATTGAGTGTAGCATTTGTGCTCATTAAAAATTGTGGTATGAGAGAATATACAAGGTACCTGGTGAGTGGTAAAGTAGTTATCCATGCATGGCAAGAAAGCAATGATAGCATGACACCCAGATTTATATTCACCTCACTGCTTGGGGTTAGAAATCACTCACCTTTCCCAGTCACAGAAGAGGCATACCCTGTCTTCCTTTGCTTCCTTTGCAGGGGTTGCCACTTTTGTCCATCATATACAAAAGGCAACATCACAGGAAAATGTGTATGTAGGGATAAAGAGGAAAAGTCCTGAAAGGCTACTTGAAAAGTGTTTAAAAGTGAAACATGATACTTCTGGAGGGAAATCCACCCTGAACCCATTAGAAGACAAAGTTCAAGAAGCATCAAGCAGTAGAATGTTGAGGGCAACGTGAAATGGAAAAACAAACCTTGTTGTATGGTGCAAAAGAAAAGGGAAATGCAGAGAAGGAGGCTCTCTTCTGCTACTAGAAAAGGAGATACATTTTAACAGGGATGGGTTTATATTCCAAATTTCTTGAAAGAATGCTAAATTTCAAGCTGAACTTGTAGTGATCCTGATGAAGACTAGCATCAAGGAAAACCTGTACACTGAGATGATCCTAGGCATGTCTGATGTCTGCATCCCTGGGCATGTTAGATGGGAATGGAGAGGATTATAAAGGCACAACACACCGCTGTAAGTTTGCTGAAAGATAGGTCCAACCATGGAATAAAAGAGATAGTTGCTCATGAGTCTGGCCAACTATCTGTTGACAAATATTTTCATCCATCTGGATACTGTAGAAGAGAACTTTCTAAGCCAAAGCAGCTCATCTTACTCATACTGTGCACTAATCAAGTTGCTTCTCAGTTGCAAATAAGAGACAATGTCTACATAAGCTTTTGCATAAGCTTGTTTTATAAAGACACAAACAAACAGTAGGAATTGATCGTGCTGGATGACATCTTTAATCAGGCTTATGCAACACTGATCTGAAGGCCCAGGGTAGCAGATTTGAATGCAATGCTGTTTTTCCAAGAAAAGGTTTTGTTGATTAGCATGGATGAAACATTTAAGCTGATACTCAGCAAAGACAGTTCTTGTTTGATGAACTCCCCAGCAGTAAAGTTTTATAAACTGGTTATAACCATTCCTGTACTGTGAAAAAAGTTCAGGGACACCGGATTTTCACAACAGCTGCTATATGAGGGAATACATGCAGCTCTTAGAGATGACTGACAGCCATATGAAAGATCATTTCCTGACAGTTTTCTGGGAAACATTTGCCTGTGGGCTATACTCTGCCTTTGTCTAGGCTCTAGAACAAGAATCTGCTGATCATAATGCCTTGACTAAAACAGTCAACCTGAGAGAAGAAATAAATATTTCAGGAGCTTTACTCACCAGAGTTCACATAATCAGATATATCCAGTTCATCTCCTCATATTTTTCAATTATCTTCCCTCTCCTCCTCCCACCAGTAGCTATCTAGTTGGCTTTTCTGTCAGGAAAAAAATGGCCAGTTCTTTGCCTAAAAGGCACTACATGCCTAGAAGAATTTGTACAGACAAACAGATATCCATATGGAGGCTTAGTAGTATCTTCAGATGCTTCTTAAAAAATCCATGTCTTGTCAAGATTTCATGTGTCCTGTTAAGGACAAAACCTTGTTCTTAAATAACGCCATGGATTTTGCTTTTGATTGAATTCCTGACTCTTTGTAACCCTTACAAAAATGTGCAGGCTACTAAGCTTCCAGTGATGCACATGCTTAACAAAAGTTTTCAGTTTCACCACTCACGTACACGGTTTGCCATATCATTGATCCATGTTTATTTTATTAAGCTTAAATAAGCTAGTTACCATACAAATGCTTCTGTATTTCTTCCACAGGTAGGATAAAGGGATGTTTATAGAGATGAGGTGGCAGTTGCCAGCAACACTCTAACACAGAATCACAGAATGGGTCAGGTTGGAAGGTACCACAGTGGGTCATCTGATCAAACCTCCCTGCTCTAGCAGAGTCATCCTAGAGCACTTGTCACAGGATTGCATCAAGTTCTTGAATCTCTCCATAAGGGAGACTCCATAACCTCTCTGGGCCATCTGTTCCAGTGCGTGGTCACTCACACATTATAGAAGTCCTTCCTCATGTTCAGGTGGAGCTTCCTGTGCATCAGTTTCTGCCCATTGCCTCTAGTCCTATTGCTTAGCACCACCAAGAGCCTGGCTCCATACTCTTGACATCTTCTCTTCAGATACCGATAGACATTGATGAGGTCCCCTCTCAGTCATCTCTTGTTGAGTCTGAACAGGCTCAGCTCCCTCAGCCTTAAGAGACATGTTCCAGATCCTTAATCATTTTTGTGACCTGCTCCAGAAACTCTCTCTCTCTCTTGTACTGAGGAGCCCAGAAGTGGACACAGTACTTCAGATGTTGCCTCACTAGGGCTGAGTAGAGGGGCAGGATCACCTCCCTCAACCTTCTGGCAAAGCTCTTCCTAAAGCACTCCAGGATATTATTTGCCTTTTTGGCTCCCAGGTCACATTGCTGGCTCACAGAGTTTGTTGTCCACGAGGACCCTCAGATCCTTCTCTGCAGAGCTGCTTTCGAGCAGGTCAGCCCCCAGCCTGTGCTGATGCAAGGGGTTATTCCTTCTCAGGTGCAGGACACCGCATTTGCCTTTGTGTAATTTCAGATGATTTCTTTCTGCCCATCGCTCCAACATGTCAAGTTTCTTCAGAAGGGCTGCTCTGGGGTGTCAGCCACTCCTCCTAGCTTTATGTTGTTACTGAACTTGATCGGTCCCTGTTTCTTCATCCAAGTCACTGATGGATAAGTTAAACAATGCTGGGCCCAGTATTGAACCTTGGGGGTCATCACTAGTGACAGGCCTCCAAACAGATCCAGTGTCACTGATTAGCGCTCTCTGGGATGTGCCATGTAGCCAGCTCAATCCACCTCACTGCCTACTCACCCAGTCCACATTTCCTGAGTTTGCCTATGAGGAAGTCAAGAGATTGTCTTGGGGTCATTTTATGATAATACTGTACTCCCCTATTGTCTGCTTTATGCCCAGAAATGGGTCCTATAGCTTTAAGCTGGGTCCAAGGGGAGGGGTGGAGGCCGGGAATATTCTGGCACGGTTTTGTGTTTCAGGCTCTCACTCCTGCATGCTTCTTGGCAGTGCAGCAGGAAGAGAGTTAGATTTTTGCTTTCAGCTAGCTTCTTTTTGTTAGCTGAGGCAAGAATTTTTCCTGGGACTGCAAATAGCAATCCTCCAGTGACTTCTGTGGCTTCTTCTGGAACTGTTTGGCTTAGCTTTGGTCTGAGCAACAACATCATTGGTAGCCGGATGCCGCGGACCGACAGAGAGGCTGTGGGGACACCACATCTCGGCCCTGGATGTCAGGAGAAGCTGAGCCAGCTAAAGAAAGATCTCTGAATCCATCAGCTTTCTCTGCAGCGAGGAGGTTTAACATCTAACATTATGCATTTTTTTCCCCTTGCCCTGCGGTCACTCAGTTTGTTAAATAAACAGTTTTTTTCACTTTCCTTCAAGAAATTCCTTTCATATTGGTGGAGGAGGGAGTGCCAAACTCTGCCTTCTTTAGAGAAGACATTCATTCCAGAGTGTTTTCCTCCTAAAATTGTCTCAAAACTGAGACAGATATACAGTGTTGAAAACCTCATTGGAGCTGAAGTAAACAATATCCACTACTCTCTCTCTGCATTCATCCAAGTAGTTGTTTCATTGTAGAAGACAATCTTACTCTAGTCAGACAAAACGACACATCAAGAGATTTGTGTTCTCTATGTCTCCAACCACGGACATTGCAAGCCTATTATCAAAAGCTGTACAGGAGTCTATTAACATTTCCATTTCACATAAGGCCCCTTTTCTGTCTGTTCTTTTTGTTTACAGGGATGCATTTAACTTTTAAACAATTGTCCTGTCAAGTCACAAATACCACAGGTAGTCATAAAAGTGACAATCTTGAAGGGCATATATGAAATCATAAGGCTGTAGGTGTGCAAATGTCATGGTGAAGCATGCTATAAAAGTGTTAGTTTTGCATTCCAGTGTCACCATCCTTTTCCATTCTTCCACAAGACAGTGGCCATATTCTTATCAAGAAAATTACAGGGAGTTGTGTCATAATCCAAATTAAAGAGGCAACCATACAGATCATCTGGTTTTATTATCATGACACTGTGGGAAAAATTGAATCCCTGGAAGAAATACCACTGAAAATTTTAAAACAAACAATTTTTTGTTTTGTGGTGTGTTCTTCTTTATGCAGTCAGGTTGCAAAGGAAAGCCTTCTTTCTGTGCAAGATCACTGACGGATCAGGGTGTTTTTCAGCATTTGTGTGCTAGGCAGGGTAACTTGAAGCTTTCTGCTTCTGGTGGAGGTACAGCTTTATGTAATCCAAAACAAAAAACAACAACCACGACAAAACCACAAAAAAACCCCAAAAAACAAAACCAAAAACAACAACAGTAAAAAAAAAAATCCCCCGAAAACCAACTGAATAAACAAACAAAAAAAACCCCAAAAAACAACAAACAACAAACACCACCACCAACAACAACAAAACCCCAACCAACCAACCAAAAAAACCCCAAACAAACAAAAAAAAAAAAAAAAACACCCCAAAACCAACAACAACAACAACAAAAACACAAAAAGGAAAACTCACCCCAAATCCAAAAGCAAACACTTCAAACTCCCCTCAAAATGCAAAGCTTTATAGATTTCAAAAACCCTGCCCGCATCCTCCAGGCCTTTTTTACTTCAGCAGTATTATAGGTATCCATGTATTATGTCTGTAAATGCAGCATCTCTGAAGTGTTTCAGCACAGGTGCAGCACAGCACAAGAAGAATTGCTTGCCATTTACCCTGACAATAACCACACAGAAAAGACCGTAAAGTGGATACACTTCTACTTTGAGTGTACCAAAATAGGCTGTTGAGTTGTCAAAATTGTCAAATATAACTTCAGGGCGCCCAGGAGGATATTGTTTTATTTTGCTGCTGAAGGACTACAAGCTATTAAATTTCTAGGACTGATCTTTTCATTAGGGGTTGTTTTTTAATATATGCAGGATTCTTTTACCATTAAAAAGCACATCTCTAGGCTTCAGCAATATAGGCATTTTGTTTATAAAAACTCTTCAAGTTCCCCATCTGCATAGATTACAAATCAGCACTAAACTCATTCTTGTGTAAACTACAGGTCTACCTCAAAGTTTTCACTTCCTGTTGACAGTAGTAACTTGGTTCTGTGTGAAAATGAAAAACCTTCTACTTATTAGCCGTGGGCTGTGCAAAAAAATTCTTATTCCTTTCCAATTTGTTCCACTCCATAATATTCTGGTTGTGGATGAGGGCCTTCAGAGTTTTCATTTTCAGTAGTGTTGAAGAAAATGGAGAAATAACCTTTTCAACCCTCAAATCCCAGTGCTTGGGAAAAGCTGCTTCGTTTCACGGTTTAAAAATTTAAAGCCTATGAAACATATACTCAGGGATGGGAACTTACATGCACATGAATTCATCATCTTGACTCCTTTGCTATAATATCCATTTTTCCTTTCAGAAGCTGGCTAACTAAAAAATAGTCAGCATAGCCTTTGGTGTTACACACTTATGCATCCGTAACCACAGAAATTTACATCCATAAGCAGCACAATAAAGACCACAAGGTGTGTCACCTTTGAGCTCTCATTCTCCTTCAGTTTTCCTTTCCATACCTTTTTTTTTCATCCTATTGTGTTTTTGGTGCTAAGTCCAGAGCTAAACTGTAACTAAAAACATATACCCCCCTTTGTACATGTAATCCAGGTCACAGGAAATATGCTTTTTTTTTCTGTTTCTGTTTTTCTGATGATACACATGAACCACCTGTTAGCAGATTTTCAATAACTAAAGTGGCCTGCACAAAAGCTGGAGAGAGACTTTTTAAGAGGGCATGTAGTAATAGAACAAGGGGGAGTGGATTTAAACAGAAGGAGAGTAGATTTAAACTGGGTCTAAGGAAGAAATTTTTCATTCTGAGTGTGAGAAAATTTTTCATTCTGAGACACTGGAAAAGGTTGCCTAGAGAAGTTGTGCCTCATAACTGGAAATGTTCAAGACCAGATTGGATGGTGCTTTGAGCAAGCTGATCTAGTGGAAAGTCTTTACATATGGCAAGGGGGTTGAAGCTGCATAATCTTTAATGTCTCTTTCAACAAAACTAGTTAATGATTTAGTGTTTCTAAATATCTAGTCCATTTGTAATTTCTTCTGAATAATATAATTGTTTTCAGAATTCCATTGGTGATTTTCCTGTACAAGATCATTGGATATTGTCTTCTCGTCCCGGCTTTCCATTACAGTTGATAATAATGCCAGTATCATGTTGCACAGCACAAACACAAGAGGTTTCCCCAATAACTTTGTATGGTCATTCTGGAAGTTTAGAGCTGAGGATCTGGGGCCTCTTGCCCAGACTCCCACAAATGGTATCCTTTTTGCTTGGCGCAGTCTTCAGTAGTTGCTGTTTCACTGCTGGCCCCACCAGAGTCGTCACTTGATCCACAGACATGATCAGTTTTCGGCATGTTCCTCTTCCCTCTTCAGCGGCATGTTGCCCATCTTAAGATTTCCATCCCCACAATGGGTTAGGAGGTTAGGAGTTATTGAAACCCTCTGAAATAGTGAGCCCAAGATGTCTTTTATGTTGTTCATTTTTTCCATTCACATTTAAACTTAGATAAATCTATCAGATTAAATGATATTTTTAGATATATTTTATTAAATGGTAAAAAATGTTTATATTGATTTATATTATTAATTTGTATTGAATCCATAGAAATAATTATTAAAATTTTGTAGGTTTATATGTATGAATTTATACACATTATACACATTTATACATCCTTTTTATGTATATACTTACATACATTGATCGGCTTGTATTTCTATCTAATATGCATATTACTAGATATAATTACACAAATATATATCCTGCATCTATTTTTATACATTTATATATGTATATATATGTACATATTTATGAGAGCTTTCTGAACCTTCTGAAGCAACCACGTGATAACAAAATATTTGTAAATCACATGTGATAAAATGACATCACATTGGTGGGCCATGGGAGTGACTTGATGTACTTCTGGGGCAATCTAGAACGTGTGGCTTCAGTTATCATCCAGTCACTGGGATTCAGGGATGACATAGGTCAAGGTGAGGCAGGTAAGCCTCTCATGTGATGGCAAAAGGGGCAGGACTTCTGAGCGCAGGGAGTCAGGTGTCTGTAAAGGGAGGGTATGTGATTTGCACTTGTCATGGAAACATGATGCATAAATATTACTGTTTATCTTGCACGATAGTTTCCCTTTAAGAATTGATTTTGGGTAAACAGATGTTAAAATGTATTATAATGGCCCTGCAACTGGTATGCAGCTATAAGTGGCTCTGTTAAACACTGTGGTTTTTTTCTTCATATATCAATTTGTGTACTATTTCAGACAAATACGAGAACTAACCATGGATGGAAACGGACAGCTTCACAAGGTCTTTTTAATGAAATGGACATTTAAAAGTTCACTTAAAAGAATTGTTTAATCATCATTTTCTCTAGCAAACATTTCTGCTGGTTTCTCACAATTCTCTTTCTATCATTTGCCCTGGCTAGCAGATTCTTTTTCTAACCAGTAGTTTGCCCTGCTGTGATTGAAAGAAAACTCTATTCCTAAAATTGTTGATTTCTCAAAGAATATTTAATAAAGACATATAAAACAAAGATATTTATGTTTTTAAATGTATTTCCTAAGGTAATTAGCCATTATATATATTATGAAATCACATGCAAAATCTACCACACTGAAGACTTTTATAACTTCTATTGTTACTTTTTGCTGTGATGAGAGATTTGGAAACAGTAACGAATTGGTCCAATGAACAAGCTTTCAGCTCCCTACGCTGTATAGATGATGAAAATATTTAGTGAATGACTGTGTCTAATAATGTTAACTTTTTAAAGTTTTGAGTGTAACCAACCACGCATAGCTTAATATGGGTGCTTGTGTGAGATGCATAAACCCTTTATACGATTCACGTTCAGTTATAAGCCTCTGGATTCAAACTGGAAAAATTGCTGAGAAACCAATCAGAGGTAGCCAATAGGCCCTATGCAGACACATAGTCTTACCTTCCAGTGTTTTAATAGAAGAATCTGAAAAGTATTTTCAGGTTGGCATACAGTTATGCAACCCATTTTTTCTCTTATGATCTGAATGAATAGGTGCCATTCTTGGTTCTCAGATAGTTCCAATTCTGCCTCTTCTCTCACTTCCCTGCAGACACTCTTCTCTATTTTCTAGCTCAGTAAAGATTTTATCTGGTACTTTACCTTTGCAGCAAAAAGAAATTATTTCTTGTTCTGTGCATTTCAGATAGTTTGAGAGTTAATCAAGCTGAGGATTCAGCTTTGCATGGATCTATAAGGAAAAATAAAGATGAAACAAATACTTCTACATGGTCTGGACAGATGCTCAGCAATTTTCCATTAACCAGATTTTTTTTTTCTATTGACACTTTTTGTGTCAGGATCACACTTTGCAATTTTGTATGATTTCTGAATTCTGATCTGATTGTTTCATAGTAAATAGACATAATGTAGCAGATTTTAGCACAGAATTCAAAGCAGAAGAAACAGGTACTTAGTCATTCAGAAACCTGAAGGAAAATTCAGACAGCAGATTTAATAATACATGAAATAGCTATTTGTGTCATACAGACAATGACCAATGACAATCCTGAAATAGTAAAAGGAATGTTTTGGTTGTCCAAGAGACAATTTGATGATGCCAGATGAACTCTGACGACACTTCCTAGTGCCAGATGCCTGTCATGTATAGTGGAACAGCCAGCAAGCGAATTTAACTCTCTTAATTCAGTTCCAAGCAATGAATTGTTAATTGCGCACTCTACATCCTGTATTGCCTGTGGAAGAAAATATACTGCAAATGTGTAGGAAAAGATATAGATGACAATTTTTGGAGGCTGGTTAGGGAAGTATTCTGATGAGTTGGAGAACTAAGAGGAAATATTTTAAAGAACATTATCACTGTGACACAAAATCCATGCATTATAGTTTAAAACCAGCAGCTGTGCCTGCAGTAACGTCTCGTATTGGTTGCATTCCAAGAGGGTGTACTGCTATTTTGAAATATTGGCAATTGCTGATCTGCCTAAACAGAAAGGTAAAAACAGCAAGATGCAGTAGTTACCTGCAGATGCCAGGAGAGGATAATCCTCTAAAACAGGTGATCATACTTGTATAACAAAGAATTTTGCAGCTCAAAGTAGTAAAGGAAAGGTAACTAACTAGTAAAAATATAGAGACTGATGGTATCACCTGCCTATAATTATGCAACCTCTGAAGCCATTTGAGCTCCATTGGCTCATCTTGCTTGTCTTCTAACTGCCACTGTCAGAAGAAATGATTTCACACATCTTTTGTGTTCCAACTTCCAGCCCCGTATGGATAGTTCAGGTATCTATCTTAACTTGCCACTAGGTAGCTATGTTTAGACAACCAAATTTGACTCACTACAGCTTATGGGAGAAAAAAAAAATGAAAAGGAAAAGAATTTTCAGTCATTAAAGGTTTTTTACATCTGAACAGCTTCAGAAACTCACTTAAAGATCACAGCTGACATAATACATAAATAAGGGGTTATTTTTAATAAATGTGACTTCAAGTAGATTTTATATAGTAGATGGATCACAGGAAAAATTTATGGCAACTGAGGTTGAGAAAGGAGTAAGGTATGCTTCTGATTAAATTTTAATGGAAGTAGATTCATTGGTTTGTTGTATGTCTAATAGCTGTTGTAACTGTGCAGTCTGCTCTGGATATTGTTCACTTTACCTTAGCTAGAAATTGATTATTTCAAAATAGTTAGAGAACAGGAATTATTTCTTTTCTAGTGGTAGGCTCTATAAAATGAACCCCAGCAATACAAAATTATTCATTGCTTCTCTGTGTTTTTAGAATAGTCAAATAAAACTATTTTTATTTGAGTAAGTTACAGTAAAATATCTTGCATGATGAACATCTGCCATAACGTGCACCTTGTTCTCCAAAACTATTGATAATCAAATCATCTACTATACGGTAAGATTCAGAGAACACAGTTTGATCCTGAATTTTGTCAGTCTGCATCCCATAACTTCATCCTGAAAAGTAAAATTTTACAGTAGACATAATAATGTGTCATATATAATTTGTGGAGAGCCACTCAAATATCAATCATAAAATCATAGATTGGTTTAGGATGGAAGGGATCTTCCAGGATTATCTAGTTCCATCCCTCCACCATGGCCAGGGACAGTTTTTGCTACATAAGGTTGCACAAAGCTCCATCCCACCTAACTGGAATACTACCAATGGTTGGGCATCCATAACTTCTCTGGCCAACCTGTTCCTGTCTCTGATCACCCTCATCACGGGTGAGGTGGGAAACCCCATTGCCTACAACAGGGTGTCTCTCACTACTACACTCTACACTTCCTCTTGGTGCTGCAGTGTAGCTCCGGCTCAGCTGGCTCTGATTTTTCTTATTAGAGTGGCCTCAGCTCCTTATCACTATGAGGACAGTGAACATATTCTCTAGGTACAAGTCTTCAGGAACAGCAGAAGTCATCTTCCTGGTGCCAGTTTCCAGGCTTTGCCATCATGGGAGTTTCTACATGTCACCCTATAGAAGCCCAGAAGAAAAGCTGATAATGTTATATCTCAAACACTAATAGCTGGAGAGACATGGAGCCAGCCAAGGACTGTGGGTGACAACAGCCAAGGAATGTTGGTGATAACAGCTCTGTGAGAAAGAACAGAATATGGCTGGAGAAGGGCAGGAGATATGGAGATAGGGCAGGACTTTCGTGGACAAAAGTCCTTGTTCTAGTTCCTGGAAATAAGGACAACACAGTGCAACGCAGGTACGAGAATGAGGCTGAAAACAGGGAGTAGACTCTAGGGGGAGATTAAGACCACCAAAGACCCCTAAAGCCCTCCAACTCATTTCCAGAAAGTCTAGAAGAGCAGACTGTGACTGATAACTAATTTGCACAGAAAGTGAGGAACTTTTCTTTAAGAAGGTACCCCCACCAAGCCCAGTGCATTTACTCTGCGTGCATGCACCCCAGGACTCTGGGCACACCAATCTACGCTAGAGCCAGGAATGGTGATTCCTTCCTTCCTTCCTCCCCCCCTTCCTCCCCTCCTTCCTGCCCTCTTTTTAATTCATCTCTCTCTTCCCCTTTCACTCTACCCTGTTATTCAAAACACACGCTGTGTGCTTATGCTAGGAGGTCAGGGACTAACAAACCAATTTCCATGCCAAGTGCATAATTTACTATAAAACTTTGTAAGCTTTTGCAGACCCTTTGTAAGCTTTTGCAGACTTTTGTAGTTCATTTCAACCATGAGCACTAGGAACCTTGGGTGCTCCTTTTCCCTTATGGCTGGGATGTCACACATCCTGACAGACAGAGTCTCTGCCCGTCTCTCTTCTACAGCTGGAAGTTTGACCTCTTGAAGCTGCAGTTTCTTGGAAAAGAGCCATTCAGCTGCTTTCCTTTCATCTCTGATGCTGCTCAGTCTGCTGACCTCTTCCTGAAGTTCTTTCATTTGGTGGCACAGCTTCTTGACAACTGCACAGCTGCTACAAGTTGTAAAACCATCTGGCCTAACCTCAGTAAGTTGTCCCACGCACTCCCTGCAGTTTGAGATTTGTAGATCTGAACCCTCTTTCTGAGGACTTGTCTGGGTCAAGCCTTGGATGTCACAGGGACAATAGCTCTAGCAGCAGCTGGGAACCATGCTCTGTCACCTGTGACATGTCACCACCATAGCTGGAGACATGTATGCTGTTTGGCACAGAGCTGCTGGCTCTGGGTTTGTGCCTTTCTGCACAAACTGCTGCATGCGTGAGCTGCCTCAGTTAGCTGCACACACACTGATGTGCATAGCACAGCTTCAGTACTCACCTCACTATGAGGTACCCTTAATGGAATTATTTAAAAATTAAACATTTGAGCCCAGCCCATCATTCAAAGTGACTGACTTAAGGGCCTGTCTTAACTTCTGGAGCAGTCTTCAGATAGTGTTAAGAGATTCTGAAGGGTAGAACAAGGTCTAAAACTGCATCTTGTAGATAACTAATGTCCTGCTAGGCACCGTGTTTTGCAAGACATTCCTTTTTTTCTTTTATGATTTCCTAATATTCTCCTCAGCACAATTCTCACATGCAAAATTTGGTGTTTGATCTCTTTTTATATCACTTTTAGAAGAAAGTAAAGGAATAGATAATGGCTACCTGGAATTACTGATCTCATTCACAGAATGAGAGCTGCAACTAATTTAACACTTACCTGAAAGGATGCTATTCTGCTCAAGGCAAAGGTGTTTTACTTTTTTATTGAGCAATTATTTAGTGAAAGATGCATATGTTCTTTTGCTACTAGACAACCTAATTTCAACAAACATCCAATGCACGTTAAACAACAAAACCAACAAAACTAGATAACTGAATAAATCTGTTTATTTCTCTAGGAAATAAACAAATTGCATTCTTGGATCTGTATTGATAAAATTTCACCTGAATTTGCAAAGACTACAACTAGCTAACATATTCTGCAACACATAACAGTGTTTTATAGTCTTGTTGGATAATATTTGCTCCCGTGAAGGATGTGGATTTCATTTTCCTGTGGCTTACCAAAAGATGTGTACCCAGCATATTTTGCCTGGCAAAAAATCTTATTAATAGCATATGAAAAAAATTATTTGTATGTGAAAAAATTCTGGGGGAGAATTAGTGAAGAAGCATGCAAGAAGTTAAATGGAATTTACAAAACTGTCTTTGTCTTATCTTTAAATTGGAATAACGTCCAGTGGGTTTTTTTGTTCTATGCATGTGTGGATGCTAAGTGAACTTTGAGCACCTAAATGGAATTGTCTAACAATTCTAAATTTCTCCAGGGTTTGGTGCTAACAGCACATAAACTTGCTGATTCACTTTTTTTTTGTGCTAAGAATTTTACTTCTTTACTATTTCAAATTGTAGGTTACAGAGCAGAAACTTTATATTATATACCTAATGGACAGATGAGACAGATAAATTAATTTTAAAACAGTATAGTAAATTCCCTACAGGCAATTTGTGATACAATCACAAAGATTTCTGTGAGATTAGTTTTGAGATTACTGTTTCTACCTTCTCTTGAAGCTGCTTTCTTGCTGAAGATGATTACTCTGAAGAGATTGTGGCATAGAAGTCTCTATTTCTTGTGTCACAAGAGCACACATTTTATCCATCCAGCTAGTATTCCACAATCTGTCAAAACTGGGTTTTGGTAATTCTTTTCTCTTGCTCTCAATTTCTCTTTTGCATCCTCCTTCCATATTAGTGGAAAAGAGTTCAAACGACAAAAGTAGTTTTAGTCTCCAAAGTGGATAACACTAGACACATCCTCTTTTCCTGCTTCCTAAGGTTGGAATGAAGAACTGCGTTATGAAATTAGGTTGTTATGAAGAGCACAGGGCAGTCAAATGACACAGAAATAATGTCAAAAAAACACAGTGAATGGAAAGGTAGGCTTAGCAGACCTAGTAGTAATCAAGAGGAAGCCAGCCTAGGACTTTTAACAGGAGTTTGTCTTCAGCTCCACCTTTCCCCAGCTATCAGTGCTGGATTTGTTATTGCAAACACTGATTTGTGGCTGTGGCTCTTGCTGCTTAGAATCAAGTCCTCAGGGGAAATGTCCAGAATTTTATTATTAATTTACCAGGATATGACTTGCTTTTAGATTTAAAACATGTACTCCAATAGAAAGACTATGTGGTTAGAGCTGTCATTGAGGAATTAAATTGAGGCTGCTTAGCCTGAGTGATTCAAATGGTCCATATTTCTTTCACAAAGAAAATACTCCCCATTCTCATCATGTGTTTGTGTTCAGACCATTGTAATCAGAGAAAACAAGCAAGCAAGAAAAGGATTAATTCTACCTCCTAGTGGCTAGAATAGTCTGCTCACAATCTGTTTATCTAACATAAACCGCTCTTCATTAAACTGAGAAATTAATTCTGTGCAAGGACTGAAATACAGGGCTCTTTTCCATACTTGTACAACGCTTAGCATTTCCTTCATTTCCTAAGTCCACTAAGGATAAGTTGTGGAGGTTTTGAGCTTCTTAAGATTTTTACACTTCTCTACAGAGTCCTCTCAGTCCAATAAATTATCGTGTCGATGGGTCACAGAATCAAACCCAGAAGTACATTTATTTATGTAAATAAGTGAGAGGAGGAGGTAGGCTCTAGCATTATATTGTGGACCAAAATATTAAACAGTATATATTTAGTGTAACTGTAATAAGATTTCACCCGGTAAGAACATCATGAACAATGGAGAACTTACTTTTCAAACCACCTTTTTATTAATACAGTAGACCTGGGATTTGGGTGATTTTGTTTTCCTGTTTGATTGATCTTCTTTAGGCTTATTTTCATATTTAGTAAATCTTTAATTTAGGGAATAAAAGCACTTGAATCTTTTCTAACATTTTCACTTGTATTATTTTAGTCAGATTGTACCAAAGTATTGAGATCAACTCAGAGTGTCATTACACAAGAGGGTACAAGACAGACTACTTCTCTAAGCCATAATGCATCAGCTTCTTTAGAAGCAGGCTGTGGGAAATGGTACTGAAAGCCTTGGATAAATCCAGGTAGGCCATGTCCACTCCTTGACGTACATCAACTGAGCGGGTTGCTTTGCCATAGAAGGCAATCAAGTTACCAAGAATGATTTGCTCTTGGTGAATCCAGGCTGGGTTTCCCCAGTGATGTACTTCATTTGACCTATGAAAAGAGGATTTGTTCCATAACTTTTACAGGGACTGTTGTAAGACTGATGAGACTATAATTTCCTGTATCCTGCTTTAAGGGTGGGGATAAAAGTTGTACCAGCTTTGTAGCTGTATGACTTAAGGCATCTCAGCAAGATGCCTTTCCTGGTATCTGAGACTGAGCAAGGGAATCTGTTAATTGATGACAACAGCCAGGGGAAAGAAAAAACAGTGAAGCAGCTGGATGTTGCAGTTGTGACTGCTGTTCTTCTGCTTTTAATGTTCTAAAGTGGAGGAGAGACAGAATATTTTGGCAACTGCAAAGAGGACCTGGTCCCTAGGCTACTGAGCAATACATGCTTGTATCATTATAGTTATGACTGAATTTCCTTGAGATAAAATTGGATAGCAGTAGAATGAAGGAGGTCGGGATGGACTTCCTTTTAGGTTTTGGTTGGTTGGTTGGTTTGGTTTATCTGTTTGTTTTTTCCAACAAGGGTTTAACTGAATTTTTCTCTCTTGGTATAAAAGGCAATGATAAGAAATAGAATCAGTGTCAGAGAAGAAAGTAGCAACATAGATCTTTAAATAGATCCAACAGAGGCAGAAACAAATTAACATATCCATAAGAGTAATATTTAGCTTGAGCTTTTTTAAATTACTCATTAAAAATGTAAGTATAGAAGAGAGAGCATAGCACTTACCCTTTTTTCTAAATCACACAAATTTTGCCTCTGAGAATTTCTGTACTGTGGTATTCAATGTTTCTTAAATTTAGTCTAAGGGCCCTGTGTTATACATAAGAAGTGATAGAGCTAAATATAAAACAAAAATCCCAAGCAATAAAACTAACAAACCTATATGCAGAATATCCCAAATATTCAAAAACTGATAAGGAGAGAAGTTAATGAATACATGTATTTTCTGTTTA
This sequence comes from Callaeas wilsoni, assembly GCA_013398955.1. Classification (NCBI taxonomy): domain Eukaryota; kingdom Metazoa; phylum Chordata; class Aves; order Passeriformes; family Callaeidae; genus Callaeas; species Callaeas wilsoni. The sequence continues at coordinate 75,811 of VWPU01018254.1, read as the reverse complement.
TTTTTCATAGGTACTTTGGTTTGGAGAAAAATTAAGGCTAAGGGGACCTCTAAAGATCATCCAAACTGCTGCTCAAAAGCTGAGTCTTGAACTTCAAGGCTGGAGATTCTTCAACCCTACAAGACAACCTTTCTCAATATTTGACAACTCTTGTAATTTTTTTCCCTGTTATGTGGAGGGAATTTTCAGTGTTTCACTTTCTATCTATTGACACTCATCCTATCCAGTGTGCATCTGTCTCACCAGGGAAAGCTAAGAGAAAAAAAGACATTGATTTCCTCATCTACGTTCTTTGTCACTGTCCCCTTGCCACAACTGTTAGACACAAAGAAGGACTTTAAAACTGCTCACTCATTTTAGTAGGCGAAAAGAACGTATATAATTCCTCTTAGTAAAAATAACAACAATAACAACTGACAAAAAACAAAAAAACATCAAAGAGACCCCAAACTAGAGCTGGAAGCTCTACAGCACAAAGAAAATCAACACAGAAAAGCACTTGACATTTTTTTGGCAAGCATGTACAAAGCTGGAGTTAAGGGAAATAAAAATCTGAAGGAGAAAATATATAATCCTTTCTCACAGATCTTTCTCAAATTAGCTTTTGTACATGTGAGAAATGCACCTGAAAAAGGTGCTAACTAGAACACATGAGAGAAGTCATGTTTTCAGCTAGAGCTAGTCAGTTCTAGTCCTGCCAGAATGTAAGGGTGAATTTTTACAAGACAGTAGAAAAAAAATTTACTGTGAAGTTTTGAAGTGCAATACCAAGGTTTATTTGTGCTATTCCCATTGAACAAGATGACAAGGGGTTCAATGTTAATGCTCTTAAGCATGGAACAAGAATGTGTTAGTAAAACTAGCAATTTGGCCTTAATTTCCCTTCTACACAGACTGACTCATCTGTGGTGTTTACTCCTGCTAAGATGATACTGTTTGTACTTAACTAAGGCCACACAAGAGATTTAGCTGAGGCAGACTCAGATAAAACCATGGAATTAATTAACCATTAGACAATACGCATATTCAAGAGTCCAGTCCTTCATCTCACTTTCAGGATCTCTTATTTTGCTATACAGGCTTTGTTTCATAAGGCCATTTATATGAATAAATGCTTATGATTGCACTTTTGATTAGATTAAAAGACCACCATCATTATTCAGCCTGGACACTCCAAAATGTTTAAGTGCTCAGAAATCCTGGAAAACCAGAGCCCAGTGTCTAGGACTATTATTTACCCTTGAGTAATGTGAGGCCATTGATGTCAGTAAAGCCAGATGAAGCCAAAAGAGTTTTTCTTTTCCTGCAGAAGAAATTGGTAAGATCTGATGGGATAAGACTTAGTTGAGACACTATCCTGGCCTTCAGGATCTAGCCATATGTCACCTTATTTTGGTCTAGTCACTGTAGAAACAGAAGATTTTCTCCTGTTTTTTGAAACTCTGGTGAAGCACTGGAAAAATATATACAGGTATGATTTCCTTGAATGTTAACACCTAAAATAATAGTATTGTTTCTTTCATCTACTTTTCAGATAAACAGAAGTTTGCAGTGGTCTTTCAGTTGCTATTAAAGTCCTTTCCTTGCAGTACACAATAGATGAGAACAAATGGTTTAAGGAATACTCAATCTTCAAAACTTGTCTGGTTGAACAAGAAAACCAAAATGTGTTACCAATGGAAGAGTAAAAGAAAGATTTCACTCATTCTTTGAGAATTTCAGGACTGTTACATGCTACATATTAAGTACTGAATTAGCTCCTAGATGGGACGTATTTATTTGATAAAGCTTATTAGCACAAATGTCCTACGTGTTAAGAAAAGTAATGAGACACCTTTAATTTATTGCTGGTCTGTTAACTGGTCTCTTTAATTTTTGTTGTTCATTATTTTTCCCTGTAACCAATCCATATATTTTTCTCGACCATAACTTCTTCCTTTATGAGTAATTTATTTGACGAAATTACTGTCAAATTAATTAAATAATTAAATGTACAGCTTTTTTTATATTGAAAGTCTTGTAGTTCAATTATTCATATTTAATCAGTTGTTACTACATTTGTACAAAATTATCATTGGCAAAATGCAAAGAAATAGATCTCTTGACATCAAGAGATAACTAGAAATAAAACAATCTTAACAATTTAAATCATCATGTCCAGAATTTTATCTCTGTGTCTCTTTATTCCTTTTTAAGCTCTCTGTATATAGGAGCTAATCTTTCCAATTTCATTAACTAAGATGCACTTAGTTTTTATCCTCCCAGTAGAAAAGCTAAACAAAGAAAATATTTCATTTAAGTTGAATGATTGCCACATCATGTGTCAGACAATTTACAACATTGTTACTCAACGCCTTAGCTCATCACTACTTCTAAAATGGCAACTGTGAAATTGATTAAACAAAAAATTGTTTATTTACTATTTCTCTACCATTGCTCATCTGTGTAGCCAGGCAGTGAAACGACAGAATGTCACAGAAGTATAGAGACATTCAAACTATGACATAGGATGTTATGGTGAATCCTGACATGTGGCACCTCTGAAAAATAGCAATATGAGGAATAACAGGTTGCTGCAGATAATGAGGTAGGAGTAATGCATACACAAAGGGCTAGCTCTGACCTGGAGTTCCATTAGAAAGACAACAGCATAAAATACAGCAGGAAACTGTACATAGCAAAATAAAGCAGTAGCTTAGCAGAATTGCTGAACAAGGTAGAAATTACCAGGACAAACTAATCATAAACACCAAATAATGTTATAAAGTCTGCTAAACCATGGCCACTAGAGAAAAAGAAAGAGAAATGGGCTGTTTATTTGTAAAAGAATGATAGTGGTAAAGGAGAAGAAAACAAAAAAGAGAAACACAAGGTGAAGTAAAACTGCTTGGGTCTGTTCAGGATACCTGTGGAGCAGCTTTCTGCCTGACCATGTCAGACTGAAGCTAGAGAATAAATTTATTTTGAGTTATTTTCTCCAGCAAAACTTGTACGTGGCTGCCCTGTGCAGTCAGGGCTGTGCCAGGCTGGATGTGCTTCCTAACTCTGCTTGGGGTCATCTACAGGAGGTCATGTAAACATCCTTAGTGCAAAGAACAGCAGCCTTAAGTTATTTGAATTTCAAGAATGATAGAATATATCACAGATCATTCTGCTAATTTATCACATTTTTATTGGAGAAACAAAATAAGGTGATGTATTGCAGAACAATTATGAAACAACTAAAAATTCATGCAATAAAGGATCCGCAGAAATCATTTCATTCTACCTGCTGAGAGTCCTCTTTGCCAAAGGTCTCAGCACTTCACACTAGAAAAATACGAACTCATGTAGTTTAGGTATTTGTAAAGTACCCCAAACATTACAGTAGATAAATGTTCCTGATCCTTACTCTGATCTGCCACCTTGAGCTCGGGTCTGCATTAGGATTTCATACTTCTGTGATGATGTGGACCCCTGATTTCATCTGGTTATTCTTCCATTAGCCAAACAAGGAAGAATCCAAAACATTCTGAAACTATGCAGCCAAACCCTGCAGAGAATCCAGTAGCTAATGAGTACAAAACATCCTTTGCAACTTAGTCTCATCATAATTATAAATATATCATAATATCTCAAATAAGCACAAGATAAATTGAAAGTACTTGCAAAATAGAAAATTGTGGCCTCAAGAGATTATTTAGAATATTCACTAACTTCAAAGCAATAGAACTATATTATTTGTAAATTGTTCTAATATTACTGAATTTGATTTTTTTTTGTTGTTTCAGACTTAAAGACACATTGGCAGTTTGAAAGCTTACCTATTTTTGCAGCTGAATGACAGAAATTGCTTCTCCTGTAAATAATCTCACTTGAATAATTACTAGCAGATATTTATAAATTCTGTTTGCAAATTTCTCCTGTATAGATAATTTGTAACTTCTCTAAGCAGTATCCACAGTCTTCATTATTCTTGTCACTCTATGTTTTGCTTAATGCCTAATTACAGTTCATAACTGACATGGAAAATAATATAATCTACATAATGTTCAGCTGTGTATCTTCCAGACTGCCTGAAAACAGCTTTGTCCTAGCAAGACTAATGGAGAAGAATCACTGGAGTATATGACTGTGACAGTCCTTCTTCCTGCTGGTGTTAGGCACATCACATAACTCAAATAATAAGTAACATCTCTGTCTACAGGACTAGGTTATGAACCACTTCCTCACAGGATGCCCGTTGCCTAGATGCCACAGACATCGATAGAAGTCTGTTTTCTTGAATGTGTTTTTGCATATTTTACCCAGTGATTCAAGCTTATGAATCATGGAGCTCATAAAGAGAATTCTACTCATGTATGGAACAAAGCCATGGTTGATTGATCCAATGACATTTTTGAAATTACATTCACCACCATTAGTTTACTGAAGGTGTACACGGTATTGATGCCGTGGTGATTTTCTGAAGGAAGGTCCTTTGACAGCAAGAAGAATATTTATTCATAGCAGACTTACCTTACTACCACAGACGGTGGAAGATGATTACCTTCAGCACATAAGAACTGAGTTTTCTGAAACATTTAAGCCATTGCTCATAGAATATAAGTTGTACTTGCCACTGCTGCCTTAGAATGGTCCTGGATCACAAATATCAACAGCAGCTAACATGTGAATTCAGCATGAGCTGAGCATGTGAGCGTGTGTTTTGACCAAGGTAAAATACATAATTTAAATAATGTTATTACTCATAAAATCTGTCAAAATATTGCTGCTTTCCCTACTTTTTGTATGCATTATGGAGACATAGAAGTGGGTCAAAAATCAAAAAACAAAAGTTTTGCTGGAATTTCTCCTCAGCCTAGCGATAGGACGTAGACTCTATTTTGACTTCACTTTTTCTTTAGTAAATAGAATCTTACAGAGCTTTACTTGCCACTCTCGTGTATTATGGATACAACATTATGTATCCAGCCTTCTAAAAAATTCAGGCACATGAAAGCTAAGGGTGCTCAAAAATCTTTTTATTCCATTGTAGTAGCATTGGTTAGCATAAGTGGTCAAAAAAATGCAAATACCTCTTTAATTTTAAAGAAGAGTATACTGACCAGATATTTTCTGACAAGTCAATGCTTGAGAAATATTTATTTGAAAGCAGTGTTTATTTAAAAAGTTTAAAGTCTCTTTCATTTCTTCAGACAACAATAAGCAGATTCAGTTACTGTGAATTTAATAAGAAGGAAATTTTTCTCCCCCAGAGAGGACAAAATTACTCTTCTTTTACATGTTGCTGTTATGTTCTACCACTTTTCTAGTCACACACACTCCTGACTATAAATGAGGATCTTTTGAGAGATTAAACTACTGGGGAATGTATACATTGACTTCAAATAAAAATATGTTTTATATTTTTGCGGTATGCTGAAATTATTTGACTTACATTATAGTATATTAATTTATACTTCATATTTTATCAAAAAGCTCAAATACATTACTAGCTAATTTAGGATTAATACAACCTTTCCTAATTCTGGTGTTTTCTCTAAGAGCAATATTTCTATTAATAAGTAAAATAGGCATGCTCTTTGACTGTGAAATCAATTGGGTCATCTTGACATAAGTACCTACGGTAAGCATACAACATATGCAAAACAGCGCTTTGTCCCAACTGAATGTTAGCTCACACTCACCCTTTCACAGATCACATCCTGCAGTGCTTCTCAAGCACATCACACCTGCCATGCTCTCATTTCACCTACTTCACTCACAGCTGGTCCACAGGCAAAAAGACATGCACAGTACATCATATACCAAGTCAAGATCAGAACATGATTCAAGTCAGCACCCTCCCACTGATATCTCACACCAAAGCCTGCTGTCACCACTACAGCTCTTGGTTGTTTCTGTCCGTAATGCTGCTAGCACAACCTTGTCTTATGTACTTTTTTCATTACTAACTAATCACCTCAGTGTCCTCCATTCTCTATGCTAACAAAATTGGTATTTACACAAGTATAGCTCTTCAGTTTTATTATAAAATAAACTGTATGTTGAAGAAAATTGACAAGGCAGATCAGTAAAAGCAAACAAACAAACAACTATCAATCTTTGAACTGACCTGGGAAGAGTGGAAGGACCTAATGAGAATTTACAAAATTACTGATTTATGAGCTCCAAAGTGTTTCTGACCATCATCAGGATGAAGTTTTGGTTTTGACAGTGTGGTACTAGGAGGAATGTTCTGGAGCTCAAGTAAGAGACATGAGACTGGTTCCTCTTCCTTGTTCTGCTGGATATGAGGTAGCTTCTATTCCTCTTCCCCTGATCCAGTCTGTGGTAAAACTGGTCACTCAATCTGCAATCACTATGTGTTGTCTTTACTAACATGGCCAACCACCAGCAGGACAGGGAAGACAGGCAGGAGAGTTGAGACTTTATCAGCACTGCGTACACACACACTCACATACACACACACACACACACACACACACGAGTGCCTACATACACATCAGCAATACAATGAGCTTGTTTTAACCACCTGTTCTCCCTCTAAGCTCGCTTAGCAGATCAGACTCACACGTACACACACAGATATGTACAAACATAACAAGTCTGTCTCACAGCTGGTTCACTTATGACTTCCCCAGCAGCAGGCCCTCTCACGCTGTTCACTGTTAAGTTCAACTTTAAGCTCCCTACTGTCTCACACAGTGAGCACATACACAGGAAATTAGTTAAGAAGGTTGTTTAAGGAAATGAGAGAATAGGCTGTGGTTATCAGGCTCAGCAGGGCATGTGTACTTGCAAGATCCTTTCTTAAATGCTACTGGCCCATTTCAGCCTCCCTTCTCTTCATTTTACCATTATTCTTATGAGATCTACCTCGATCCCTCTTTTGAGCCGTCCTCTGAACATCATAAAATAATATTTGCCTCATCTCAGAAGTTTTATGCAATCTCTCAAGTCCCTTCAAATGTCTTATTAAAAGGGTTGAGTTTTTGCGTTTTTTTTTTTAATGAGACCCATGATAATTTTATCGGTTGCAAAGTATCAAGGTTACACTTGAGTTATTCCTTTAGTGGCCCTTCAGCCAGCAGCCTGAGATCTATGTTTCTTTTTATTGTCTCTGTTTTTTCTCCTGTTTATGAGGGTTTGTGTGTTTGGTTTATTGTTTTTCTTATCCTTAAGGAAATAGCCTAATAAATCAAGTGTTCCTACATTCCACATATCCTTAAATTGTTGTATTTGTACAAAAGTAAGGTCTTCTGAGATAGCTTTGGACTTGATAGCTCTCACAGAGAATTTCACACAGAGCAGTTTTGGGGGACTGATAAACAGCTCAAGAAAAAGTGTTGAGGAGATCAAATCTGACAGAGTACAAATGACAAGGATCAGGGGCCTAGACACATGGCTGGAAGTATTTGTTATAGCAGTATTGAAAGACTCAAGAATGACCATTCAGTCCAGAAAGAGTCAAATTCTTTGTTCTAGTCCTGACCATCTTCTCCTCTCCAAACTGAAGAATGATAGACTGTGAGAGTATTTAGAAGTTGAGAATGTCTGCTTATAATATCCCTTAACATAGAGATGTCTTCCAAAATATTTCATTTTCAAGATGCCAGCAATCATTTCTGAATATAAGTAAGTTCATAAAATAGTCTAGGTATTCTCAGTCTTGACAGTGTTAATATTATTTATCTTTCTTGATTTTAGCCATCCTTATCCACATTTGAGCTGGTCACACTAGCAGGAAAACTTAGGATGAATTGCAGATATAGGTGTCCATAATGTAATTACAAGCATTCAGATAAATCATATCTGTTCTACTTCTGTGACATAGATAAATTACTGATTTATATCTAAGAAATTATCTACATCACGGTCTCTACCTCACTTCTATTTTATATGTTGTCCTCTAAGAACAGAGTTCTCTTTGTGTTGGAAGTTATTGGTGTCAGATATTTTCCTTGTATTTTGCTTATTTTGAAGTCTACATCTGTCCCCTGGTGGTATTCTTCATGTGACACAAACCAATTAAAAATATTAAGACAGACACAGAAGCAAAAAAAAAAGTTTGACTTTGCATTCTCTGAATGTTCCCAACCAGCCTAATCTTTTGTGATCAGCATATATGGCAAACATACTCTCTATTTTACAATACAGGAGAATTAATATGGCAATTGAACAGTGCTCAATGCAAGAGAAATCCTTGCTGCACACTTCCTAGGCTACTTGTGTCTTTCCAAACTGGCAACAACTCATTCAGTAACTTCATTTTGACTATTTCTTTGTGTGCCTGTTCCTGTATTCGGTTTTGCTCTTCCACAGTAATTTCCTAAGTTCTTATTTCTTAGTGCTTATGAGAGTGTCAAGTGAGGTTATCTCAAAATTCTCTATCAGTCATCTAAAATCAGACTAAATTCACCAGTCGATGGGGTGCTTTAGAAATAACATGATTGTGTATTGCAAACTGATGTCTTTCCTTCAATATTTTGCTGCTGAAAATCCCATACTTGTGTTTAAACACAGGTTTTATACCATGTTGTAATTAGAGATCAGTTAATAGTGTTGGATGAACTAGGGATCTTCTAAGTATAATAAAAATTATTTACCGTTCATTATTTTTCTGTTCGTTATGTGGCACAAATTGTTTGCCAATTGTTTTGGTGTTTTATGAACTCAAGTCTGAAGAAAAAGTGGAAGTGAAAGCAGCTTGAAAATGCTATAAAATTTTCAACTTATGATGTCCACATTTTCATTAGCATTTGAATACCTTAGTATTCTTTCCAAGCAGTTAGTGTTTAATGGAGTGAAATAACTTGAAGACACTTCATAATTGTTGAAAAAATATTATACATAGTACTCTTTTTCTGATTTTTCCTGACCCTTCTTTTCAAGGATATTGAAAGGAAAGTAAATGAATAGATAAACAGTTTTCAAAATATGTTTCAACATCAAAGGCTGACAGTTTTGTGCAATACCTAAGGGAGCTATGGCCTGGGAAAATGCCTTATCATTTTGTCCTCACCCCAGGAAAAGTTTCCTGTCGTGTTAAAGGTAAAGCAATCCATTTTTCCCCTTATTAGGTCTCCTATTGCCAACAAAATACACTGGTTTATGCTCATATTAGGCTGGCTGAATGACAGAAATATTGCATAATACTGCTAATGGTACCCAGTTAATGGAGGGTAATGGAACAGAAAATATGTTCATTACCGAAAAGGTGGAGAAGAGATGCTTTTATATTGTTAGCCTAGAAAATCCCAAATGACTTAAAGTTATTTGTCTGTAGACTGCAGGAAATGTGATTAGGATGTTGGCATGACACAATAACTCACTTAAAAGTGCCCTTTCCCATTTTACTTCTCTTAAAGTTAAGGGCTTAAAGTTTCAGCATTACTGCATTTTGCCTTTCCCTTTGTGAAGATATCTACCATTCCATCTAGCACAAGACTCTGAACTTCAGCTTATAATGAAAATCTGTAGAAAATATTTTTATTGTTGTTTCAGACTTTTATAGTGTGGCATATTTAACATTGGTGTTTATCACAATTATGATCAAATTTTAAAAGCTAATATTAAAAATTGAGTTTTCTTCAATAGTAAGAAAAGGTGGAATATTTCACATATTTGTTTCTATTATATAACATTTTTGTTCAATTATAACATTTTCTACCTGTATCATTCATAATAAAAAGAAATTTACTTCCTAAATATAGCAAGCATAGAAAATTGGTTTCCTTCATGTATGTATAAAGGTAGCAAAACTTTTATTTGGTTAAATGTTAAAATTAAGGAGAATAAACCCCTCATCTTTATGAAAGTGTAATCAAGCATGAGATATAATATTTTTATACCATATATGAAAAAAAAACCAATAAAATTTTGCAAGTTTTTAAAGCTTAATTTGTGCTCCCATTGACTTAAATTTGAATAGGAATAGGCTCTATAAGCTTTTTGACTGTGGGCTATTTTATGCAAAGAATACTAAAAGTCAGAGGCAGCATTTTTTTTTACAAATATTTCTTAATGACTTTGTATTAATGTTTTTAAAATTATTGTGGCAAGAAGCTTGCAAATTTCTCCAACCAAGATATATTAGCTAAAGGGTTATGGCAAGTGAAAATGCCAGGAAATGGTGTTTTAATTATGCTACTCCTGATAACAGTGTTGTGCTCATAGTAGTTATCTTGTGTTTCATGTTCAACAGATATTCATAGATAAGATTAAAAATAAACACTAGACCCTGAGTTTTGTTCATAGGCTACTTATAAGAAAAATGTGCAATATTATTATATTACTTTACTGGAATTATTGATCTGTAAGTTATTCATTCTTGGAAGTGTATAAATAGTATATGTGGAGGTATTAACAGTAATATTAGTAATGCTGACTTTATTTTTTTTCCCAACAATTTAGTTATGGCTGCATCACATCCATTCTTGCATCCTAACTCTGAGTTTCAAGCCGTTTTGCCCTAGTTCCAACCTTAAGTCAGTGAAGTAATTTTCTATATCTGTGTCTGCAGGGGTAAGAAAGATCAGATTTAGGACATCTGACAAGTGCTTCAGAAGTGTCTGGTTTTGATATAAATAAACAAAGTCTGTAATGAGTAAACAAACACATTAGGCCTCAATATTACCTTCATAAAGTAATTAATGTAAATTCAACAGTCAGTGCAAAAGAGCTAATACACTGCAAATTGTAAACATAGTTTCCTGGAGACTAACTTTCCTGTGTGCAAAAATCTTTTAGTTCCTGAAACACTTTATATTTGGACATTTAGGTATTATTAAACTCAGAAATCCTTAAATCCTGTATTTTGAGGCTTTTCTATTTTGATATCAATGATATCTTTTCCTGAAGGATTTCATCCACTTTGTTTTCTGCTGTGTTATGTTAGTAATTTCTCATATTTTAGATGACATAAAATAAGGACTGAAAAATACAATGGGCTTTTGCTTAAGCTCTAGGAATTTAAAATGGTAAAACCATCATATTTTGAGATTTTCTATAGATAAAATTGATACTTGCAAAACAATAAATCCAGGACAGATTAAAAAATTCAGGAAAAAAAGGTATAGAAATAATCTATAATAATTTCCAGTCAAGCAAATTTATTTTCTAGTGTTAAATTACTGGATAAGAAATAAAATGTTCCGAGGTTATTGTTGTAGTGCAGTGGAGTTCAGATTTGTGTTTACAGATTTTGTCTGTTTTCAATTCAATGTTATCTAAATTTCTAAATTTTCCTATGTTTCTTATTATGTCTAGTTTGAAATATTATGCCTGGCATTGAGAAAAAATTACTCATTTTCTACAGCAATTGGTATAAACTTAAAATACATAAAGATAAAATGGTTTGCATTTGAATTTCATAGTACTGTATTCTCAAAGAGCTAAGAAAAGCTCCCTAGGATTCAAGATTCATCTACAAATACAGTTATTTCATAATAACTGTCTTTTAATTATTTTATAATTTTCCCTCTAAAATCTCCTAACTCTTGTGCTTATTTTCCTTTAAAAGACAAAAGAAAAATATGAAAAAAAGTGAAAAAAAATTTAATTCTTATATAATTTTTAGGCCTACTGAGCATTTCCTGGCGTTCATAGTGGTTTTTTTCTATAAATCTTTGTTCTTCAGCACCAGAATGAAGTACTGTATTTCAAAGTCTTCACAAATAATTTACATAATTAATCTGAAACCTTTCAAAAAGTTGTACATTTATCCATAAGTTTTTCCAAGATGAATTCAATTAAAAATTCTGTCTGGTACAGACACTCTACTGTTGACAGGTATAAGACAGATAGAATGTCTAGAGTTGTTTCTTACTTGTCTACATATTTTGGTTCAGCAAATAGGAAAAAAAAAACCTTGAAAATTAATACTATGAATAGGTACCTCAGTTTTAGTAAAGATCTCTGAATTGCAGAAAAAAATGAGATGAAAACCTCTCTCTACTACAGAAAAAAAAAACAAACAAACAAAAAACCAAACCTTTAGGAACTTACTTTCTTCACAGTCAGGAAAGACCTAAACCTTAATGAGATCAACTTTGAGCTATGAGGAGCTGAGTCCAACTGGATACAAGGAAGACCATTCTCAGAACTTTAAGGCTAAATATGTGATTTAACTGAAGATGTGTATTAATAACTTCATTTTCCTAAGCCCTCTAAATGTGCTTGTGTGTGAGGAGAAAGAGACATCCATGCATCTGACTGCTACATTTACCATGATAGCAGCAGCCAGGGTTCAGTTTCTGTTATTCAATGAGTGGCAATCTGTCTCATTTTTGCATGCCTGTCAAATAATTTGCATGAATTTCCAGCCTTGATGGGATTTATCACTTGAGTGTCCAAGTTGGTTTTCTTTATTCATACTAGAATATTCAGTGAATTCCAATTTGCTCGCTGTCAATCATAGTCTATAAAAGGCAGTGTTTTATGTAACATGCTAAGTTTTTGGCTTTTTTTTCAGCTTATTTTTTTTCTTCCATATTCAGAGAAGTACAAACAATGTATTTGACAATAATATTTCCTGTCATAAATGGTTACCAGTGTCTCATACTGCTTGCTAAAATTTATAAAGTGTCTTATACTTGCAAAACCCAAATAATTTTTTCATCATCACAGGAGAAGAACAAGTAACAGAAAATTTCAGTCATAAGTCGTTACAGTTAAACATAAGCAGCTACACCCTCTTGGAATCTCTTGTTACACATTATAGCTTCATTGGAGTAAGAATCCTAACTGAAAACTCCTTCTGAAAGTTCTGTGAGTCATACATAAAGTAATGCAAGCACCATGCTTTGAACACACAGTTCAAAAATCACTTCATAGCAGGTGTGTTAACATGTCTTGAAAAAGAAGAAAAGTTGTAAAAATTTTACCTTTTTATCTAGGACACGTAAAAAAATTCTTTTTCATTCCCTAGCTCTACATTTAGTAAATTGATGCGTCAGGACTGTTTTGATCCTAAGTTTTTATAGATTTTATTTTAGTTAAATTAGCAAATAAAATTTATTCAACAAAATTATTTTCTGCATTTTACAGTATTATGAAAAATAAAATAGTATCCATTTATTCAAATAAAATGATAGGTTACATTGTGGCCTAAATTTTTAAGCATCAATCTCCATTCACTTCAAAAGAGAGATATTTTAACGTCAGTTTTACAGAGGAAACGAATTGTTTCAAATAGGAAAAAGCACTGCCATTGCACACTGTTTAGTGGATCATATGAAACGAGGAGAGTCTGGTGACTCTTCCAGGCACGTACATGACATCTTGCAGAACTTTGAAAATTGGTAAATAAAAATAAGAATTAAGATATTTCTGAAAACAGTGGGAGTTTTTAACCTGACCTAGTATTTTAATGGAAACCCTGTAAATAATGAGACTAGCAGAATCATATTTTCTGTCCAATTATTTAACTTTTTATTTAAAAAACCAAACAAAGCAGCAATTGTAAATAAAAGGCAAAATATGAAGCTTTCTTGCTTACACAGTGCATTTGAATTATAGATTAAAAAAAAGAAATATGTAAAAATAAAGAAAATAATCAACCCAAACAACGCCCTCCCGAACAGAAAACAAAACAAAAACAAAGCCTAATATAACACAGAAAAAGGAAGAAGGGAAACAAAACCAAATTTTAAAGACATAGTTCACAGATTTTGGTCAAGAGGGATAAGTATACTATCATGGTATACGCTCACCGTATGCTCAGCTATGAGCATTTAAGTTTGTTTAATGACTCAAGAAATAGAATCCATATTTTGCAGATAGTTCTAGTTGAAAAAAAAGAGCCACTTTAAGTATTCAAAGGTATTACTAATAGACTGTCTGTTAACACTGAAGGCTAAAACTTGAGTCAAGGGGTTTTGGACATACTGTAATTTGGAGATAACTTGAGCTCAGCACACTGTAGCAGAGAGAATTACAATAATCTGTTCTTGCAGCTAATAAGATGGGAAATACATAAATAAACTGAAAAAAAGAAGATTAAATAAAGTAGTAACAGGTATAGCAGCCCTCATAAACTCCGGAATAGCAAGATTCCAAATCACAGGCACTTACTGTAGTGAATCAGAATCTGTTTCATCTGCTGCTTTATTTTCTGTTATCCAGTGAAAAATTTGGCACAAAATCTAACAATATTTTAAGATTTTTTATTTAATACAAGTGAAATCTACTCTGACAGTAATATACAAAACTAGTATTCTATATGTATACTGCCCAGGCAAAATCTAGGCTTTGTCTTATGTTGATTTTGCAGTATTTAATAACAGATTTATATTTGCTTGGTTCTGAAACAACTTACTGAGTTACAATAAAAATGAATCAAATTTGTTGAAAAGGAACAACTTGGATACCAATTAACCTTTTCAGTTCACATGCCATCTTTCCAAAAATTTAAAAGGTGCCAAATTGCCTCTCTTCTCTTTTCTAATCTAAAATGGCTTATGTTTTATTTTCTGGTATTGTAGGTTTTTTCCTTTTACACAATTTTGAATCTCTGATGCCAGGATAATCAGTGTGTCATATGTTTGAAATTATGTATGTTTTACAAGTAACATAGAAAAATATGTTAATTTGAGTTCAACATTATTTACTTATTAAAAAATTTTCAATTTTGGTATTTTTTTGAAATTACTTCTTGGAATTTCTTTTCCTTGGGGAAACATACCTGAGTGTTGTGGTGAATGAACCAACCAGGGGGCCACAGAGCCCAGAAACAGAGGTTTGGTGGGCTGGTACCAAAGAGTAAAACCCCATCCTGTGAAGATGGCTTCTGCCTTTGAATTCCTAGGATTCCTAAGGGAGGGGTTCGGTCTACAGTTGACAGACACCTCTTGTGTCCCCAGACCTGTCCCACCTTTCTCCTCTTCCTATAGGCCGCTGCTATGCCACCCCGCCCCCTTCCCTGTATCCCTTTAACCCTCAGNACCTTTCTCCTCTTCCTATAGGCCGCTGCTATGCCACCCCGCCCCCTTCCCTGTATCCCTTTAAAAAGTCCCTCAGTCTCTTCTCTTGTCCTCTTCGTATCCGGTCCCCTTCGAGGGAGCTTCTGCAATAAAGCCTTGGAACACCGGCCTAGAGCCACCTCTGCTCATCTGTTTCTGGCCACGCCTGGGCTATCCAAAAGCCCCAGGCACGCTGGGCTCCGTGCCCTCCACCGCACGGGCTGGGAGGCTGGCAAGCGAGGCACCGAGGTGCCCCGGGGTGTTCTCCCTTGGTGTTGGACATTCCGGACCAAGCTGCGCCCCCGCCCCCAGCCCAGCCAGCGTGCCGGCGTATTAATATACCTGAGGAAAGTGAGGTATGCTGGGATTTCATCTCCAGTTGATGTAACTGCTATTTGTTTGATGATGTGTGCTGCAATTAATAAGATGAAACAAAAAATGGGATCTAAAAGGCCCTGGCTGACCAAGGAACAAGAAGGTGAAAGGCCTTTAACCTATTTAGCTTATGTGTTTGTTTGCTTTCTTCTAAGAGAGTCTTGCTTCTCCTCACAAAGCATTTGCTGTCTACATCACTGAACTTTTGCTAGAATGCCTCTCCTGCCACCAATGTGGAACTACAAAAGGGAAAAGAATCCCATCTCTCTCTCTCTCGTCAGTCCTGTAAGCTTAAACAGACAGGAAAAGTCATTATTGCTATAAGTGGAATAGACAAAGAACACACTAAAAGCATGTTCTTGCCCATCAAAGAATAGTAATGAGACCTTTCCACCTCTCCAAAATGCAAAACCCAAATAGGAACGTCATAGCAGATCCCTTTGCCCTGAATATATTCTCTTCCCTGCAGAGTAGGAATAAGGACAACTATGTCTCCAGTCCTGAGGCTACGCCATGGTTTGTGAATATGGTAGTGAGTCCTCTCCATACCTGGGTATGTCCTCGGTTAAGAAGGCCATTCCTGTGGATGAAGATAAAGGCTTTCTGGAAAAAACTCTTCAATAAATGTCTCCAAAGTTCCCAAATCATTCGAGAGGACCAGAAGGGGTTTCAGGTTTCTTAATGAAAGTATTTATAAAGATGTTGAGATATGTTATGGATGAAGATCTTAGGCCAGGATCAATCATCAATTGCATGGTCCAAGATCATTTATCCTCATATGTTGAGAAATAGAAGTAATTAATTGATAAATTTTGAAGTAATGAAGAATTCCTAAATAGTTATCTAAGGAGCTTGATAAATTGTCCTTCAGAGATGTCCATTTCTCTCTGTTGACCAAAAAGAAGTCTAAGCTAATTTTAATTTAGAGGTCTCTCTCATTGATATGGGTAGTAAGAGAACTGAGTCGCACTTCTCACTATTATTCTTTTGTGTTGCATACAGGTACATTCTGCTAGACACATAAAGAAAGAAAAAAAAAAAGAAACGGGAAATTAAAGACATTTAAAGTAATTTTTCAATAACTAACTTACAGCTTATTCAAAATATTTTGTCTTGGATCTCAAAGGACTTTTTTTCAGCTTCTATTTCTAAGCATATGTTAAGAGGCTTCATCCAGACATGTGTGCAGAGCAGACGCAGAATCCCTCTGCCCTTGCCCCAAATCAGCCAGAAACTTATGTAACCCCATTAGTGTGTCATTGCTAATATACACTAAGGTACTTAGATTCTTAGCCTGACATGTTTGGGTTTTTTCCCTTTGGATACCACTTTCAGAACAAAGGTTGTGAACTGACATCCCTGAATACCTGAAATGTAATTTTGAGGTCTTTTAAATTTATTATGGGTCTATATTTGTCATTTGCAATTTGAAAACTGTTTAGAAGTATATGCACTTGAGACAAGTACTGAAAGTATTGCTGAAATGGAGAGAAGGGTGCTGAAATGAATAAACAATGTAACACTCAGAATTTTGTTTTCTTTTAAAACATCATATTTGAGATAAAGCATATTGTTATGCAAATTCAAGTCCAGTCTATTCCTGGTATACTGCTCAAATTTTAATAGCATATGCAAAAGAGAAATATCTAAGAAAAGCAGAAATTAAACTGTTAAAATAACACACTCAAATAAAAACTTAAGAAAAAGGGAAAAGAAAAATAGAATCAGATGTAGAAAATAAGGTACAAAGGTTTCTGCCACTAAATTCTATGTTAAAGATTAGCTGAATGGATTTCTCATTCTGAATGTAATCACAAAATAAGACTTGAATAGCAAATTTTCAGTTAGATGAAATTATATGTATCCTGCGAAATTATAGCTTGCAAAGAACTCCATACAGTTACACCTGAGAGCATTAAAGTACTCATTCATGTTTGTCAGACTTAGGAAAATACCTGTGAGAGGAGAGTTGGGGTTTTTTATTTGACTTTTTCAGAATGACTCAGTGAATATAGATGCTAAAATAAAAGTAGCAATAAAGTCTTTGTTATTAGTAGACCTGTTACTGGAATTCAATGTGATTAGGAACACAAAAATCAAATAACTCACGCTGGTTTTGATTAATATAGGATACTGAAAAAAGGCTTCAACTTTTTGTTCTTGTTTTGTTTTGATTCTGTTTTCTTATAACTGTCTGAATAAATGTAGCCTTTCAACTGCAGTAATATACTTGAAGACAGGTGTCATGAATCACTAAACTACCTTGCATCCTAGCACTGGCATCAGAGAAGTTATTTAAATCAGTATTCCACAGGAATTCCCTCATATCAATAATTTTGAGTTATTCTCACCTGTTAGAGTAATTTAGGTCTGGTTTTAGGGAAAAACACACAAATATGGATTCTAGTAGTTTTGTGGAATCTGGTGTGGAAATGTGAAATCTGCTGGATTTAGGTGAGCAGCTTTAGGAATGACATGGAAGTGCAAATTTAATATTTAAAAAGGAGGGGAGGGAAGGGGAACTGAAAGAAAGGGGAGGGGTTACTGAATAATGAGTTAACACAGCTAAATTGTTAAAATTATTTACGTTTCATAGATGTTCATGTTTAGTGTGATATAAAGGGTTTGGAAATATGTGAAGAGATTATTGGAGCTGTGTTTATGATACTTGGTCCTTCACCTAAATCTCCAGTTTCTGGAATTTCCTTGACAATATTAGAAAGATTAGCCAATTAGCAAGTATCTTACTCTTAAGCTGCAATGTGAAGTATGAAATCCTTCAGACTACTAAATCAGAATATAAATAAAAACCCAAGGACAACAGGTCTGTTTCTTTGATTACAGTATGCTAATTTTGATGAAGAACGAGGAGAATGGGAAGTTTAGGTTCTCAGTGATGTCGTGGCATATGAAATTGGATTCTGAACAATCTGTGTGTGTGTTTATCTTTCCCAATAATTCTGCTTCCTTGTTGCAAATTATTGCTAATGAAGAAGTGAGAGAAGAATTGTGTCTTTCATGAATGGATGCAGACACAAAACGGTACATGAGTTTCTGTCATAAAGAAGCCAAGAATCAACACTCTCTCTGGGCTGAAAATTTGTGATGAATAAGGTGTTCAGATGAACTTTTTGGTATTTCACATTTTTAGGAGTAAGAGCTACAGAAGGCCAAGGAAATACTGAAAGGGAAAAAGGAGATAATGGTAAAACGACAAATAGAAAAACAAGGGGAAAGGGAAGAACTTACTGGACATCCGCAGGTGTCTTTGCACATTGATTGTAAACAATTCACATTCTTTCTCTTTTGGACATGTCATTTTAATTCCACATAGGTTAATTGAATCTTATCTAAAATTTCTATTTAAAACAATTTGTGGGATGTGGAATGAGAGGCTTCTATTTGTGTATCAGTTTATGCTTATGTGTCTGTTAAAAAGGAGTCTATTGAAGTAAAATCTGAGGTGTATGTTAGACATTCTTTGACATTCAGTACAATAGATAAAGAAATTGAGTAAAATATAGAAGTAGAATTGATATTTATTTAAACTTACCATAATATCATGACTGAGTTTCCAGTGCTATAAAATGTTTCTGGTTTATTCTTTAGACAACAGAGTACAGTGGACTGCAGTGACTTTCAGTGTCAAGAGCAGATATAGCTTAATTCTTCTCAAACACTATGAGAACAATAGCTAGAATGGAAAAACTTTGTAGTGTATTTTAGATCACTGATTTTCTCATGCACCATAACAATCTGGATTCTCAAACAATTTTTTCTCATGCCTGTCAAATTGCTTTGATTTGACTTGCTGAGGCCATGAATTATATGACACATAATGAAATTCAAGTATTCAGTGGCAATTACCCCAAACCTCAATACTTAAATTATCAGAATATGTTTAATTTCAGATCTGAAGATGGTCCTTAATGGTCACTTTGAAATAACTGCTCCACTAACACAGTGTAATGACTCTCAGTATTTTCTTGCCATTTTACTGAAAAATGGAGAGTAAAACACTCCCATTTCATAGTGAAAGGGGAAAGATGGAGTGAGAAAAGCTGTGGAAAACTTTGCAAAAAATATATTAAGGCCAAGAACCAGCCCTGAGAAAGTGATGGTAGAGAAAGAAATGAATGGAAACATCTGAATGGTCTCAGTATCAGGAATCAAAGTAGGGCAGAGGTAAATAAAGGCCAGAATCTTTTGGAAGACGGAAAAGTTATAAAAGCAAAGACAAGGACAGTAGCATGTATTTAAGCAGAATCTAGGCAAGAGAGAAGAGAACTTAAACAGCATTAATTGATAACACAAGAACCCAGATTTACTTCTGTAAATCAGGCTACAAGACTTGTTCCAAGTTGATTCTACAGTATACATGGTATACATGTATTCTATTTCTTTTTTTTTTGTTCTCCTGTATGTGATATTTTACTTGCAGCAAGGAGGAAGCAAAAGTGAAGTTAACATTCTCCAAAGCAGCTTTAAATAGGGTAACTCAGGAGACATTTCTGTCTGCTCCTACAGATCCCTGCCTCAGGCAATAAAAGCCATTGACATGCTCCCTCTTCTTTAAAGAGAGATTGTCCTACATATAATAACCTTTTTCAGTATACTTATTAATATATTTCAATATTTATGTCATAATTATATAGTCTTTAATGAAGAAACTGTTAATATATCCTTAACTGTCGTCTGCATTTTCAGATGCTGAAGAAATGGAACAGTGTTTACAGAACCACTACTGATATCATAAAAACATTTAAAAACATGTTCTAAAGATGCAAGAATTTAAATTTCTGTAGTTTTCAGAATAGTATTTACAGAATTTGGTGACCATATATACTTACCAAGGAACGAAAAATATAGGAAATTTGACACTGTAACAGCCAGATAGATCTAGATTCAATGGCTAGAAGCTGAAGCAGAAAAAATCTGAATGATTAAAATATCATACTCTTATAGTGAGAGTAAATAACCATTGAATCAATAAAGACTTTTTAAGTATAAGCTAGTATTTTCAAAGTCCCGGGGTGATGAAGTATCATGTTGGTCCATGCCTTACCAACACATCTCAGATTAATCAGACTGATTTATTGGAGGTCTCTGATACATCAAAGATATCTCAAAAAAGGCTCAAATTTTTAGCATTAAATTAAAGCAAGATCTTGTTAAGTTCAGATCCTGTTCTAATCAGTGGCTATACTGCTGTTTCACACTTTGAAATATATTTTGCACATTGCTTTTTTTGCTGAGGCTAGGGCACATTCTAAATTAGGAATTGCCAAGTGGTTGGGATCAAAGTTGTGCAGCGCTTATATATCATAATGCATATAAACTACTTGATTATTGGGCATACAAAAATTCATGGCTTTAACTATTTTTTCACCATGGTTTCAAACACCTTCTGGAGAGTGCACTAGAGTAAGTCAAACAACTAACAAAGAGGCTGTAAAATCCACAAAAAACCACAACAAAACAAACCAAAACCAAGACCCACTCCCCCCCCCAAAAAAAAATCCAAGCAAAGAAGCAAAACAAAAACAAAAACAAAAGAAAACACCACCCAAACAAATGAATACTTGCTTTTCCTCAATGTTTCCTAGCCCACAGCTTCTTGGGCACTCTATACTGTGGGAGGAAAAATATACTAGAGCACTTCCATTCTTCCATCCTTGATCAGTGCGTGGTAGTCAGAGAAAAACCAGATGAGCCTGGTGCCACTTATTGCTGAAATACAGGGATACTGATAGCTTTGCAGCATGGATAAATGTCTTGAATGGTACCATTTCTAGATGCCTAGTTGTGCAATATCTCTGCACTTATTTTCTTAAAGGAGGCAGTATTGTATCAAAAACCTCTTTTTGTTCTTATCAGAAATCCAGTGGACTCCAGTTGTTTGCTAAACTTACGTCTTGTCTGCTTTGCACCTTTGTTCTTTTATGATTGTCTATTATCTTCCCTGAATTTCACATCAATATCTGTCCTGCTTTTCAGACCTTGTCAAAAGAAATAATGTTTCAAATACTTTATTTCCAGAATTTTTAGAAACACGTGTTGCTGATTTCACAAAGGAATTTTCTCCTTTGTTACCGGAGATACGGTCTTACTTGAAACAGATTATTGTCCTCTTTGCCTCACATTAAGGACAATATATTGATCTTAGTTGCTTTTAAGGAAGAACTTTGCATTTGGATCTTTTCTTGATTTACCTTTTATAACATTTGCAAAGAAATGTCCACATTACAGTGTTGTCAACCTGAGAGACTAAATTTATGAACATGAACCAGTATGAATTGCATCTTTCATTAGACAGAGATGAAGGTCGTATTGTCATAACAGTAGGGAAAATTAATTGAGTGTATTCTACAGGTTAAGAAAAAAAAGCAATATATATATTTTTAAAAAATCCATATTTATTTTTTATTATTTCTATAGATGTGACAATTTCCTATGTCAAGACAGGTTTTTGGTGGCCTGATTCAGAATATAAAAAGTAGATGTTGTTCAATACTTACAAATAGCAGATAAATATGTTCATGAACATAATTGTCAGACTACACAAACTTCATAGGTATTTTTTCATATTCTACTTCAGTGACAGCCAATTCCAAAATAAATATCATAAAATAATTTTCTGTATTAAAGGTACTTTTTCTCTCTGTCCATCAATGCTCCCTTAAGGATGTATTGTAAAGAAATTTTGTAGAGAGTTCAGAGGAAAAATTGGGTTGACCAAAAGTTAGGAAAGTTTCAAATCCCACATTAGGTTAACTTATGATTAATTAAAGTAAAAAGTAATTTTTTCTTGACAACAATTCCTGTTAATAAAAATACTTTGGTTTTATAACCTTATATCTTTCTGAGAAAGGGCAAAGGCAATGAGTCTCCTTGGTGTGGGAAATAAGACAGAAAGGTTAAGCAGTATATCTGTATCCCTTGCTTTTTTTTTTTATCCTCGTGAAACTGACCAGAAAAGATGGATAAGGAGCCATAGCTTGTAAAAGGAGTGCCAGTGTTTCCCTATTTAGTATGAATAAAATACCTTACCTTTTATTTTTGCTATGTCATTTAAATTTCAGTTTTCACCTTTTCAGTTTTACTACCACTGCAAAAATTGCAAAACAATAAGTAGAAGTGTATCTTACAGACACATGCTAAAGTCCTGAAGAATCAAATTGAATTTTCTGTCAGACAATAATTTCTCACACCTCTAAAATAAACAAATTTAAATCTACTCTAAGTCAAAACTTTTCACTATCAAATTCTGAGTTTCACTCTTTTCCCAAATACATTTGTCTAAGGGGCAAAAGCAATAATGTTAATGAAATCAGGCAGTTAACAAATTGTTCATAACACAATTTTGACTTTCAAATGTGGATATGAGTGATTCTTTATCCTGAGCTTTCAATTTAATAGAGACAAATGCATGGAAAATTTGATAATTAAACATTAGATGAAGGTTCAAATTTGTCAATGAACAGATAAAGCTCACTGATGTGACTGAGAGGAAAAATTATCTGTAAACCAAAAAGAAAAACAGCTGCTATGCAATAAAAATCAATAACTTTTAGAGGTTTTTTTTGTGGTTAGTTGGTTGGTTGGTTGGTTGGTTGGTAGGTTGGTTCCAAGATCAGAGAAAATAAGAAAGCACCAAATTCATGAAAATTCATATATTTTGGAGGAGATTTGCTCTGGACACTACCAATCAATCTTATATTCACAGTAGTGGCTAAGAATTATAGAATTAGTATATTTAATATAGAAATATTCTAATATTAATCAAATTGAAAGGGGGGAGAAATCAGTCAATAAAATTTTTTATTTAATATTTCCATTAGTTTACAGAACAAAAGAAGAAAAAATACCATAAGACTAGTTCTTACTTTTTTTCTCTTTTTTTCTTTTTGTGAAGGGGGAAACAAAATCAACCAACCACTTAAATAAACAAACAAACAAACAAAAAGAAAGAAATCTAATCAAAACCCCCTTAGAAATTAAGAAGGCCTAGTATATCCCTCAAAATATCAAGGTATTACATAAGACCCGCTGTAATTGATCAGCTCTATTTTTTTCTTTTGAATATCAGGTTGCAAATTTAGTAGGTGATTTAATACAGAAGGAATGCAGATCTTATTCCTTCCTTTTTAATATGTCAACAAAATATCATGTAGGAGTAAAAGTCATAGTTTCTTTAGCAGGAGAAACTGAAAGTAGTAGATTATTTAAAACGACATATAACCCTTACAGTGCAACAGGTTGTTATGCACTGGTATTCAAGATTTTTTTGCAGTATGACCCAGTGGACAATGTCCAAGAGTAAGTAAAATCAAGATGAAATTAGATATATGCTGGCAGTTTATTATAGATTTTCTGTCTTTAGACCTCTTACCCATAGTCAAATGGGATTAAATGAATTTGACAGCTTCCAAAGGCATAATAGCATCATGGAGCAAAGGGATACAGTGTAAAATTAAATAAACCGAATAGTTTTGTTGACTAAAAGCTGGTCATACACAATTATATTGTGTAGAATATTGACTAAAACAAATTGCCAACCCACTCATTTCCTTTGCTGGGCTTATTTTATAACTAGAAATCGAAATTATTTATTTTCAGACCATATTTGACAAGAAAAGGATCTTTTTTGCTTCCAAGGCTAAAATATAGTAAAATAGTTTGGCCGTTGGAGAATTCCGGCTATCAGTATTCTCTAATGTGATAACATAGAAAAAGATGAATATTTCAGTTGCTACGGAAAGTGGCAGTATTTTTTCACAGTTTTTGGTTAAACATAACTGTAAAATATAATCTATTCAAATATTTTAAGGATCTGATTTGGTTACAAGAAAATCTGGATTAAATGGCCTTTAATTACAGAATGACATTATATACAATGAAATACTAAGCTTTTTAACTGGAATTGACTGCATAAGTCGTAGCCATGCATTTATAATCCTGTTAAATTGTCCTAAGTGTACAAAATCTTTGTATCTTGTTAAAAATCTGGGGCTCTTCTTCCTTTTGCAGTGCTTTTTTTCAAAATCCAAAAGTCTTTCCTGTTCAAATTAAAGATCAAGAGTCTTTTTCAGTTTTATAGCATTCTAACAGAAAAGGACAAAGAGATTCCCAAAAAACATCCTTATAGATTATGCTTTCCTTTGGGAAGCAATAATTTAGGCCTTAGACCACACAGTATATATTAATGTATTGTCTGATTCTTCCCCTACAATATTACCTACAGTTCATTGTTTCTGTAAATGTCATAACTGTACTGGTCAATTGTCACAATCCTAGAAAACATTATTATTTCACGCAGATCAATATACACTTCTGTCTTAAAATTTTGTAGCTGTCTATTTTTATATAAAATTATGACATAAAATTATTATATAGGTGATGATCATATTTTTATTTTTAATGAATATTAATGAATAAATTTAGCAGCATTCAAAGCCCAAGCAATTAACCTAAAAAGAACTGTATTTAAATATGACTTGGAAACCTCTTGGTTTCAGGAATGGAGCAGCTCACAGCTTCATATTAAGTGAGACCTAAGCATTCCAGTTCCTTCTAATGTTTTGATTTCCATAGAAAATAAACCCAGACGCATTGACATACAATGGCTCTAAACTATAGCACTAATTTCTCTGACTTTATATTACCTGACATGGCTGAACTAGGGAGTAGGAAGTAGAAAATGGGAGCTAAACTGTGAATGCAATCATTGACAACTGAAGGGTAATTTAGAGCTGGAGTAATGCTTAACACTTCTGAATCTCTGTCTAGAGGTGTCTGTCTTTTCATTAATGCTGTAATATGTTTAAGTGAAATTAGGTCCTAAATTAGCTAATTTAGGCTAATTTGAACTCCTAAATTAGCCCATGAAAGCTAGGATTATGAATCATAAATGTAGCATGGCATGGTGGTTTCTTGAAACATGTAAAAAAATATGTGCAAATATCCATAAATGAGATAGTGAAAGGACAATCAATAAATACTGAGATTGGTTCTTTATCTTTTCAATATTTTTCAGAAAAATTAGAATGATGGAGAACAAACTGTGATTTTCAGACATGTAATAACTTCTGTATTTAAATTATGTGAACATGCTATTTTTTCTATGCTAAAACTCATGAGAAAGTGAAAGTTCAAATCTCATTTATTCATTTTATAACTGCAGAGGAACACAGAATGAGAGCATTTGTGTTATTTTAAAATAGATAGTGAGAACGTGATATTTAATTCATAACTCTGAAATTTTATTTTGTTTTTCTAAATGGGATTCTACATGCATTTTCTTTTTAAAATTTATTGGATATCCCACTTCACAGTACTGAAATTCTACAGAAAGAAATTCACACAAAACCATAAAACAAGAAAGAGAGGAAAAAGAATGAGAAATGGGAAAAAAAAAGTAGGCATATAAAATTATTTTAATATTTATGGTCAATAAGAATAAAGTTGTTAAATTGCTGGGTATAGGTTATAAACATTTGAATTGTAATTAAAATTTCAGACAAAATGTTTGATCTAGCTAAGGGTAGTTTATTATTAAAGATACTGTAAACATACATTAAACTGAAAGGGCAAAACCTCAACTTGTCTAAATGTCAGAGGTCAGCAGACTGCAGTGGAAGAATGGCAATGTATCCCAGGCAACATTCTGCCTCCAGATGTCTGTAGGAGTTTTGTGAGACCTGTTGAAAGCTGTTGTCACCATCTACCATCAATCTCATGGTATTTTGCGCAGGGGGAAGTGCAGATTTACTACGCAATTGCTTTTGTTCTTTTCTTGGTGACATAACAAAGGATACTACAGAAACATTCATGTCAATCATCTCTTGTGATATTCAATGTATGAATATGATAGCTGACATAAGCTCAATATAAATCCTCATCTCTTTTTACTTACCTAGGAAATGCAAGTCCAATGCTGTCCACAAGGAAAGGGTGTGTGGATGAATCAAATACGAAATATATTTAATGAATTGGAAGAAACACTAGGTATGAGATGTCAGATGACTTAGAACAAAACGAACTGTATTCATAGGTAATTGAAAAAATATAGATAATTTTTTCCAGTGTTTTATGATGTTGTGGCAGAAGCCTATAGTTTTAGATAATCAAGAAATATTTTTATCTGCTCACATACTATTTTACCTTGAAGTCTTCTTATGTCCAAAATATTCTGTCTAGGGATAAGCCTAAAGTTGTCGGATTCAGAATTCTTCTCCCTCTGTTTCAAGCCCATTCACCTTCTGCTGTGTAGTGATGTAACCTACCTTTATCTCTTTGACAACTGCAACACACTTTTCCCTTTCTGAGGTGTCTTTCCTCTTGGGTTTTGATTACTGGCACATTACCTTTGGCAGTCAGTATAAAAACCTTTTTCATTCACCCAGGTCTTAGCTAGCTCACCTCTTTTCCACAATATGGTCTGTTTAGAAGCTTAAACAGATCTTTTAAGACAATCTCTAACATTAACTCTAGCTGCCCCTCCCTGTCTTGCTTCCAGTAACCCCTTTTGCCTGTGGGATTTCCTGCCATACAAAGGTCACAGTTCTAACAGCTTATGCCGGAGGCCAGCTTCAGGCTGTGCAGCTGGGTTTGCATGTCCTTTCACACTACCTGAGGGCACAGCAACACAAACACAACACATGTTTTTCAACATTCAATGAAGCCATCAGCATCTTTTGTAATGCTTTGGGAAAATAAAAAAAGCAACATATCCTACTGTTACAATAAGTATTGTGCTCTGGCTAGGTGAGTATAAATGTGATTATCTTTTAAGTTGAAGTTCTTGTCTCCAGAGGCTATCTACCATCCAGCAATGTGTTGAAATTTCCCTACAGCTGTAACATAGTAGGGCCATTGCAGAATTTCTTTTTATTTAATGTCCAGTTCTTCTGTCATGTTGAAAGAATTGTGGTGTTTTCTTTCTGGTAAAGAGGCTAAAAAGTTTGATCCAAGCCAATCCCCTTCAATGGGTCAAGATAACATTATGAATGGCAGAAAAATGTTCAGGATTCCTTGCTAGAATTTGAAAACTTATACCAGTTTTTGGAGGTAAAGTTCTAATGTAGCACATTTCAATGACATGTACAAATTTTATTACAAAATATTGTTCATTAAAAATTAACCTTCAATTCATCTTACCTTATCTATCAGTGAGAATTGTTTGGAGATTTACTTATTTTAACTGAAAAGAGAAAACAAAAGAAATTTTACTCATTGTTGCAAAGCATTTTGAAAGAACTTGTTTATAAAGGCCATATATTCAAATGTTTTTCTCCCTTTTAGATTCTTAATCTATCTCAGTGCACAAACATTAATCAGGGAACACAAAAACTTCAATCAAAGTTGAAAAGGCATTGTTTATAGTGTTTGTGAGTTAGCATCTCTCAAGAGTCTAATGATTTCTAATGAGACCTGAAACTCATAAAGAGATAGTACTATAGCAAATTTGGAGCTGGAAGAATTCATTTGCTAAAAGGATTCATAGAATCAGAATGGTCTAGGTTGGAAGCAGCTGTAAAGATCATTCAATACCCTTGGCACGGCAGGGACACATTAGAAATCATTTGGGAATTTTTCACATGAGAAAATGCAATATTCCTATCAGATAAGGTTCTAAAGCCTTTTCTCATGTTTACTAGCAATTGGCAGATTTTAAGTGCATTTGTGAAATTTTTAAAAGAATTTCCTCTTCTTCTAAGGGAGAAAAGCCACACAACATATTTCTTCTTTTTCATATTTATTACTTTTACTATAATGTTCATGTTTATTATTAAAACAACACAATTATTTGTTATGAAATCATAATGGTTTTGCAAAGCATTACTATAGAATCAATTCCTAGATGTCTAAGCCTGAGCTACCCTTCTTCAGGTGACTTCATAGACGTGCGCACGTTGAAAATTAATTAATGAGATAACAATATAAAAGATGCTTCTGCTTGTCTCTTTTATATAACTCCCTTTAAGAGGACATGAATAATACACAAGTACTATCTTTTTCATTCAAAGACAAAAGTATCTCAGAGTTAGTAGCCCAGATACAGAATTTAGGATAGGATTTTATTCTTAAAATGTAGATGTTTTAGTGATTTTTATGGATATTTTATTATGCCATCTAGGACACCCACAGAGCACTGGCAGGCACTGCAGGACCCATGGGATAGCTTCACTCATTTACAGAGGCAGAAAAAAGCCAAAATGAATATCCTGTATCTGAGAAGGCATATGTTTTGTTACAGACCATTCTTAGTTTAGTTGGAATACCTCTAGCCAAGCACAAAGAGATAGAAGCAAGTAGAATATGCTCAATTTGCAAGTACAAAGCAATTTTTCATTGGTTATTGCAGATAACAGGTATCAAGGATATAGTGATCTTCAGGCTGAGCACGAGTATTCTCGCCATAGCAGTCAGGTGCCCCAATAACCCATTTAGTTATGAATTAGAATAAATGACTGCAAAATACTCATATCTAGTTCAGAGTTAGACTGCATCATCTTATTTAGAGTGTGAATATACAGGAAGGACTGGTAGGTATGAAAAGGGACCTCCGAGACACACAATTTGAAGACTGTGTGGGATACCTCACAGTTCCTAAAATGGGCGTGTTCAGGATGTTGAATCCCTAAAATTAATTGTGACCTAAAATTGCTCTTTTTTGTGTGGTTTTGTTTGTTTGTTTGTTTTGTTTTGTTTTTTTCATTTTACATTGTCTATAAATGCCACTAAACACAGCTCTGCTTATTTTTCATATATAAATTTAGCACAAAAAAACCCTCACAGAGTTTTCAAGTACAGAGTTATGTGTGCAGATAAGGTTACCAAACATGAAGACTGTAATATTTATTTTGTTATTAGTTTTAAAAACGCAAGCAAATATAAAGACTGAATGTAACATAGCTGTCATAAAGTTTGAATTTTTAATTTTTACAATTTAAAAAAATAGATGGAAGAAACAGAAGGGAAATTGCTGTAAAATTTGCTTAGTGTGTTAATAAAACTCACACTTAAAGGAGAAGTATCTGGAAAAAACATTATATCCTATTACTATTTATTCTTATTCTGAGGTCTTAAGGGTAAATCCACAGAGCATCAATGATATTTTGCCTTGCATAACCATTTATGGGTTAAGTAAATATATACAATTATATATCTGCCAGTAAGAATTTAATCCACAATATAACCATGGAAAATTGAGTTCACCTACTGCCTAACCTGCCTAACCTACTGCCTAACCTTATCTACCTGGAGGTAGATAAGATGGTTAGATTTCTTCCAGTAAAATTTATCAAAGCCTACATAATTGTTTGTCTTCATTCTGAAAATTGTCAGGGTTCACAAAACTTTTTCTGAAGCAATATTAGATTTCATTTTAATGATTCAAAAATTTTCATCACAGAAAATTTCATAGCAATTGTCATATGAATAAAAGAAAAAGAAAGGCTGACCTCATTTGTGAAACTGGGAAAACAATATCACAAAGGTGGATGTCTTCGGGGATAATATTTTTAAAATCAAATAGCCAGGTGATGAAAACTGTGGCACTTTTTTTGTTTGTCTTATTGACTGATTTGGTTCTTTTAGCTGACCACAGCATGAACTTCTAAGGGAACTATTGGAAAGACCAAAACTAAGCTGCAACCAGCAGAAGCAGTGCTGAAGATGTGGCAGATGATGATCCCACGAATACCTGTTCAGCTCTAGCTAAAACCAGAGCTACCAATGACAAGTTGCCATTTCAACTTTTCTGGGATTCATCTCTGGATATTTCCCTTCTTTAATAAAATACATTTAAAAGCACTCACTGAAAACAGCTCAGGTGAAACTATTCTTTAAGATGACTGTAACTTCATCCTAATACAATTTACGCAGGATTATAAGAAGGGAGAAAGGTAGAAGAATCTTACTGAAGTAAAGCAAGAATAAGGTATCAGAAGCAAGAGAATGCTTGCATAAAGTATCTGTTTTGTGTTACAATGGGAACATAACTGATTGGGTTGGATGATTAGGTGAGGAAAAGGACAGCTATTGTTCCTGAAGTTTCCATAAAGTCTGTATGTGTGCAAGTACACCTTACTAACTACTTTATGTTATAAATTAATGTTTTCAAATACACATTTCTGATCTAATTCTATCTGATAATAAAGCACCTCAGGAGAGACTTTATATTTTCACATACATAGTGTTCATCATGAAAATGAATTAATAAATTTTAAGTAAGGTTCACTTGAATTTAGTATCCATTTGAGGATTTAAAATTAATTAATCAGATAATAAAGTTTATTAAAAACAATACAAAGGGTCATATTTTCTTCCATTGTGATTTGTCATCATCCTACTTGTCTTCAATATCCTTTTCTGCCCCGTTCCTGCAGGGGACTCTGTTAAATAAACAGGGGTTTTTTCACTTTCATTTGACAAATTATTTTCCTGAACCTGTAGGGGGAGGGGCTACCAGGTCCTACTTGCCTGGCAGGCAGGAGAGAGAGAGACACCCCTTTCGGGTTGTTTCTTCCTAAATTTGTGTCCAAACTGGCACCAGGATAATTCTATTTTTGTCTCTATAGCAGGAGATACCAGCAATTATTTAGGTGGAGTATATCTACTGGGCCAATTCCTTTATAAATGGAGGACTTTCTACATTGACCTGGCAGCATGAAAACACCTTTAAGTTTATATAAACATAACAGTAATAAAATTGCCATGTAGGTAACTGATGTCAATGGGAATTTATACACTTTCATTTCCATTTTTATTTTAGTAGAATTTTGTTACTGGAAGTAAAATCTGTAGAACATATAAATAACACACAACCTGAGAAATGCCAAATGAATAAATTTTTATTTGAAAATTATCTTCATGAGAGATACATATTTATTACATAAGGTATATTAAATGGTTTTTTTAATAGAAAATGATAAATATTTGTATTATTAGTACAGTCTTTTTGATTCAAAATACTGAAAACAGATGTGAACAGAGATTAAACTTGGAGACACCTAGAAAAGACAATGACAAGCAAATTATATTCACTTAACTTTTCACTTAACTTTTATTTTCATGACCCCCAATATATCTCACCACAGTCTCTTGTTACATTCATTTTCTGTAATTTTTTATGCTCAGACGAGCAAAAGCTACCACTCAGTTATAACTGAGAAAAAGATCTCCTGAGGAACATGTGAAAAACACAAATCTCCAAGACTTCCTTATGTCTCCTTGGTGTTCTGCTTTGTTCACTGGCTGTCCCAGGAAGGGATGACTCAGGACACATTTGCAGGGAGCAGGATTGTTTATATTCTTCTTCCTTCTTGCTCATTATTTTCTACAACCACCATGCTCTTTTGGGACTGTTAGCCATAAGACAGATTTTCTCATCTCTGCAACACACAAATTCTCTGCAAAAGAGCAAGAACAAGGCTTCTCAGTAGTGATAAAGAAAAAAAAAAGGAAAGATAAACAAAAATAATCCCCGAGAAACAAAACAAAAACCACACAAAAAAATACCCAAAAAAGAAAAAAAGAAAAGGTGTTTATATTACCCTGCATCCATCAGTGGGTGTCCCAAGGAAGGAGGAATAAAATCAAACTTGCAATAGGGATGAGGAATCTAAAATTCAGACAATGGGGAAAAAAAAAGTGGGATAAATACCAGAAGACTGACAGTTCTTTCTGTCTTTCTCCATGCCTTTCTTTTCCAGCACCACCTAATGTCCCAAGCACTATTGTTCCTGCTAGTAGCAGTAAGCCCAGCTTTTCAAATCTCTGCTGTAGACAGAGTAAATTTGACCATTAGTCCCTCTCTGATAGTCCTTATGGAGTTGTATATGGCCAACATTGTCTTCTCATTTTGATGAGCTAGGATTTAAGTCAATGCACTAGAGTTTAACTCCATGAAGTGGTTTTGTTTTTTCCATCATTTTGATTTTTGAAATGGATTATCTGAATTTAAAGAATAGTAGCAATAGTTTGCAAACAAACTAATCTTATATAATATTTGTATGCATTCTTATGGATTTTTTTTCTTAGACAATTACATATTTCTCCATCAGCATAATAGCTTCTCCTTTCTTTTAAGATCTGGGGTATGCTGTGGCAGCTAAATAACTAATTAAAAACTACTATATTTACAAATAAAATATATTTGCTATTTAAAGACAGTATTTAAAAAAAAAAAAAAAAGTACTTGAATACTTCTGTGCATACATTGAGCTAATTTCCTGTGAATTAATTTGTAGTGTTTTAAAGTAACCCCTACAATAGGCTCACTCTGCTGTCTTCCTGGCTAAAAATTTGAATGAGACGAGCAGAATTCATCATCACAGACTACCCTTTTAGCTTGGGTAGCTCCTTTAGTCCTCTCTATTTTATGATTAAACAAGGCTAAGTCTAATTTGGAAAGTGGAAGAGTGGCTTAATCATTTTATACTTGGAAGGCCCCTTAAGCTTTTCTGGTGCAAATGAAAACTGAAGTGTATACAGCTTACAAAGACCAAAACTAGTCAAAATTTCTACTTGTCTAAGAATAATGATCTTACTCTATATTTCTATTGGAGAAAAAAAAAATCTTATTTCCTGTTTATCCTTTTTTTTTTTAACCTTTTTTTTTTCCCCCTGGAATGGTAGCAACTGCCTTGTGTTGACAGTGTTGGGTTTATTTGGTTGTGGATGCATTTTTTAAATGTTGTTATAGCTTTTCTACATTTCCCTTTCAAGAAGAAGCACTTTAACAAACAGGCTTTGAAATTTGATGAGGGGCTTAATAAATTGAGTTTTTTTTCTAGCTGTCTGTCCAGGACTATGTAACTGTCCTTTATAAAGAACTTTATAGGAGAGATTTTTTGAATCATATATGTTTATGTTAATAAGATAATTTATAAAATAAAATCTAAATTTAAAATTCAACATTGAATTAAAGAAAATTTCATTTTCTGGGAGCTTTTTAAAATTTAAACTGATCTCACTAAAAAGTAAGAACGAATAGAAGTAATGCCACTTAGGTCCAGTCTGTTACAGCTAATAACACACATATTTTGCATAAATCATGTAAGCAAAGACAATGAAATATCGAGTTTCAATCTATGAAAAGGGTGGATATTCCACCTGATCATGTCTTCCATAGAACATTTATTATTATACTTTCAAAAGAAGTAGAAGAAAAGGACAGATACAAGAGAAAAGCAAGATCTCTAGTGTGCTAACCCTGGGTGTACAAAAGATTTCAGAAACACTTTTCTCCATTCCAGTCTTTGAGAAATGAAACTTGAGATTCTGTAAATTGAAACAAGCAGGAAAGCCTAAAAGCAGTGCACAACTTCACTCAGTGGCCTTGGAATAATGAAAGGTTGAGACCAGCGATCATCTGTCTCCATAATTTCAGTCACAATTGGCAAACACAATTTAGAAACTGCCAGGAAGTGAAATTGATCTCACTCCCTGAGAAAGGAGTATTTGTCTCCTCTTATAATTTCTTTACCCCACTACAAGAACAGAGAAATTGAACCACTTTTGTGGCTATCCTTATGAAGTCACTTCAACTTGCATGTCGACACACTTAGGTGATTTTCTTCTACCCCAAAGTTTAAAGAGTATGAAACCTAGCTAAGAGAAATACTACAAAAAAATACATACAATAGTCTTTCAGGCTAGAATTGTTAACAGCTTGAGAGCATCAATACAGCACAATTTTGATGACATTGAATGCCTGACTTCTAGTAATATTTAATCATTTTTAGCATTGATCTTTTAATTTTTGTTTTCTTTTCTACCAGCATTATAAGACAGAGCTAGGGACAAGAGGCAGGCTGTCCACTGTGAAATGAGCAGCTTCTGAAAAACGGTTGCTTATTTTCAAGTAAACTTATTGAAAGAAAACTGTCACCAGAGTCTTTTGATTATCTGCTAAGAAGTTGTGAGATTTCCATTTGTACATTACAATGTACTTGAAATGATTGAAGAAAAATATAAAAAATATAGGCTTCTCTGTATATATTACTGAGAAAGATCACCATTCCAATTTTTTTTTCAAGCCACTTATTATAGCTCCTTGTTTTCATCTGTATAGCATTGCAAAGTGTTCATTTACACCAGACACAATTTTCAGTGTCTGATGTCTGCCCAAAGCTCAAATTGTGGTGGAAAATTTTAGCTGATATTTTCATGGGTGGGGAAGGTATGGGTAGTACTAACACTAAGATCATGGTTAAGAATTGAATTGGTGGAATACTTAGAGGAAGCAAATCTTTGTCCACGCCCCAGGATTCCCATGTAGCACAGAGGGCTGGATAGGCTGACAGAGGTCTCAGGAAGAGGTCAAAGGCACTCTCTGCATTAAATAACAGTTAATTAAATGTGTTGCACTGAGCTTGACTGGCTACCAGGTGCACACCATGTAGCTCTTTAACGCTGTCTCCTCACCATGCTTGGGGGAGAAAAAAAAAACATGAATTGAGATAAAGTCAGTTACATACATAAACACTAAGGCCACATATGGAAAAAAAGTAAAACAGACAAAGAGTTATTCTCTATTTCCCATCACAAGGCAACATCCAGCTCTTCCTGGAAAGTAGGGCCTCAGTACATGTAGTCATTTCTTCTCAAGACAAATGCCTTAATAATGAATGCCTGCACCCCTCCTCATTTCTCTCAACATTTTATTGGTGGGTATGACTTCATATTGGTATAAAATATCTCTTTGTTAAGTTCCATGATCTTCAGGCACAGAGGAAAGGCTGACAGGTGGGTAGTTCCCAGGGTCCCAATTTCTTCCCTCTTTGAAGTTTAGTACAACCTTTCCTATTTCCTAGTCACCTGGGACCTCACCTTTCTACCACGACTTTTCAATTATCGTGGAGAGTGGCTTGACATCTACATCAGCCAATTCCTACTGGACTCTGGGATGCATCCCATTTCATCATAGGCTTAGGTACATGCAGGTTCCTCAGGTGGTCACAAACCTGATCTTCTCTTACTTCTCTTCCTCCTGTGGAAAGAACTTTGCTCCCTCAGTTCCCATGCTGCTGTCCATCCACTTGAGAGGTGTGGGAAGAGAAGTTGCCACTGAAGACTGAGGCAAAAAAGATGCTGAGCACCTCAGCCTTCTTCTCATCTGTTGCTACCAGTTTACCAGAATTTATTTTCAGGGGATACACCTCCTTTGATATTCCTTTTCTCGTTAACATACTTGTAGAAGCCCTCTTGTTATTCTTTGCAGCCCTTGCCAAGTTTAGTTTCAGCTTCACCTTGGCTTTCCTTACCCAATCTCCATACAACTGTACTTCATCTCTATACTTTCAGAAGTTTTTGTCCTTGTTTCCACTGCCTGCACATTAGTTTCTTTCCCTTTAGTGTAACCAGCAATTCCTTACTCAACCGTGACAGTCTCTTGTCTTCCTCTACTGATTTCTTGCTTCTGGGGATTGCCAACTCTTGTGCTTTCTGGAAGGTGTCCTTAAAGATCTGCAGGTCTCTTCTGCTACCTTGTCTCAACTTCATTCTCATAAAAGTCTTACCAAAATATCTCCTTGGCTGCTGTTTGCTGCCTTTGTCTTAAAAATGTTTTCCTGGGTAAAGAAATATTTTCTGTAGCAAAAAATATGAAAATAAATACTTAATAAAAATAATGAGTTTAATTTTAAAGTATTTATTTCTTATGAAACTGACAAAATAATTTCTTGGCTGCTTAGCCATAGTACCTTCTGCTATACCTTGATGTTTATATTTTGAATTATTCTGCAGCACTGACCATGTTCCCGTCCCGATCTCACATTACAAAAGAAAAAGAAGAAACTCTCTACAGTTTTGGGTTTGATTTTATTTATATTTTCATTTACTTTTGGAGCCTCTAGTGTCAGAACCTAGATACTGAATACCAGTAGACAGCTTTTTGGATCAATGAACCTTCAACGGAAATCAGAGTATAGGGAAAAAATGAACAAATTAACTGAAAAAAATGTCTTTGATAGTAGTTAATGAATATATCTGCATACCTTTAAAACCTAAATAAATAGAAACAGGATGAGAAGACATCAAATGAAAAACAGAGGGGAAGACAACAATGAAGGCAATAACATTGTATCCTCCCCATATAACCAAGTAAAATGAATCAGTTAGCATGAAGCAGTAATCATGGAAATGTTCTCTGTCATGTAGAGATGATGCTGTCAGAAGAAAACTGAAGATAAAACTAATAAAAATATTTATGAAGAGCTAACCAAATCTTACAAGTTGATATTAAAAAGAAATTGCAATAATTCTATTAGTCTAAGTAAGATTCATTAAATCAAAGGAAAGTCAAGTGTTACATATCTGCATAAGTGCTAGGGAGTATTCATTTAAAGAGGTCTAAAGGTATTTAGATGTTAAGATAATTACCAAAGAGAACAACCCATAACAAATTAGCTCAGGAAGATCTTTACTAATGAGGAGTTCTTGCAGATCAAGATTATGAAATATAGTGTTCATTCAACCTCATTTTTAGAAGCTATTAAGAAACTCACCTTAGCCTGATTAGTTTTAGCTATATAGAAAATACACAATAGAGAAAATGAAATGGGATTTTAATTAACAGAAGGCCTAGTCACAAGAGAGGCCAGACTGAAATAGAATAAGTATGACTATGAAACTTCTTTCACAATATTTGCACACCTATTTGACAACTGATGTTTAACTATGTTGATGCAAGTTCATATTTTTCTTGCCATGATCTTTCTCAGCAACATTGATAAACTTAGCATTATCTTATTTGCAACAATAACCCAGATTAATTTGCTCAATTACTCGATTTGTATCTTTATTTAATTCATTAATCTCTGATGCTTCATTAAAAGAAAAGCTTGGCTAATTTCACTGTTATGCAAAATTCAATATCCTAAGAGTACCTACATTTTAGAAGAGTTAAGTACCTTAAACTAACAGCAAGTTTCTGCTGTGCTGCTGTTACATAAATTAATTGTAGTTACTGATCTGTACTGTATGTGACTCATAATTTTAATTATTGAGTATGAAGTGACTTCAAATATTTGTCATAAGAATATTTTCTTGTAACAGCCATTTCTACCTCCATCATCCTTTTAGATACTTATGTTACTCTGTGGTATAAACTAGCATCTTAAAATGCTAACTAGTCAGATGATACCTGTTTTTTAACAAACTAAAATCATCAAAACAGCCTACTTTCTTGACTGTCTACTGACTGTGCTGTGATTCCTTTGACAAATCTCTTTCTGCATAGAAATGCCATACACGCAGTTAGCAGGTGTCCATACATTGAGAAATAGTCTTCAGTTATGGAAATTATATTGAGTTCAAATATCTAAACCAAAAATCCAAGAAGTCTTCTAATTAGAAAACAGAGCCCCAAGATCCTGAATAAAAAAAAAGACCTTCATCTTACTTTTTCTGAAAAGAAAAACATATCTTTGACAGGAGAAAGAAATATTTTAACATCTTGAGATGTTCTTACTGAGATTGTTTGTCCAGAAACAGCAAGAGAAAGAAGAGATTCAAAAGAAAAAAAAAAAGAGAAAAAATATAAAATCTAAGTGCAAGAGAGCCTGTAATTTGTTCACTTGTCAGCTATTGCTTATACTGTTAACAGCATGGTCTTGCTGCTTTTATCTAATAAACTCTTAATGCCTCTGTTGTATAACAGGAACCAAAGCCCTTCAGCTACTAGCATTTGAGAGCTAAGATCCCCTGCCGTGACTATTTTTGCCATCTCCTAGGATAGATGGAGGTATCTACCTTAGGGTCAAGTAGAAACCTAATTAATATTTTGACAAATTCGTTCTTTTCATATGTCTATGAATGAAAAAGTGAACTGACAGTCTTTGCAGTCAGAATAATTTTATATTACTACCAAGTTTTATTAACAGAAGACATAACTTTCTTTTTCTAGAAAAACAAACCTTCTTCCAATGCTCCAAAAGCAAGCAAACAGACTTTTGAGAATTTTACAAAATTGTAATTCTCTTCATTATTAAAAAAACAAAACTAACTTCATTTCACTAACATTTTTATATCTCATGTGTCAGTAAGGGCTTTCTTATTCAAGCAATTGTTTCAGCAGTCTTCATCAAAAAGGTAAAAGGAAGACTATTGTCTTTTGTGTATTAGTGTTAAAAATATATCCTACTTTCTGGATATTCTTTCTAAAACTGTATTATGAATTAATGGAGTTTAGTAACATGAAAACTTAACTAAAACAACAAAAAGCATTAAAAGCCACAGAATGAAACAACATTACTATATGATTAACGTATTTTTCCAGGGTGTTTACACTGAGAGTATGTTTAGATTAGATATTGGAAAGAAATTCTTTATTGTGAGGGTGGTGAGGCACTGGAACAGGTTGCCCAGAGAAGCTGTGGATGCCCCATCCCTGGAGGTGTCCAAGGCAGGCTGGATGGAGCTCTGAGCAGCCTGGTCTAGTAGATGACCCTGCCCAGGGCTGGAACTGGGTGATCTTTAAGGTCTCTTCCAACTCAAGCCATGTTTCTATGATTCTAAGATACGATGCAAGTGTGCAACAAACCATTCATGAATGTATTGGAGTAAGTCCAGCAAAGTGGCACGAAGGGAACATCTCTCATATAAAAAAAAGGCTCAGACATCTGTGACTGTTTAACTGAGAGAGGAGAAGGCTCAGGGGGAATCTTGTAAATATGCACAATGACGTGCCTGCAGGGACTAAAAGATATGCAACCAGAATCTAATGATAAAGCAAGAGGAAATGGGCTCAAACTGATAAGCACACAACCATATTAAAACAAAATAAATAACTTTTCTTTAATGCAAGAGTGACCAAGAATTGGAATAGATTGTCTATAAGTGTTTTGAAGCCTACACCCATGAGATATTCAAAACTCAACTCTTAGCAACCTGCGTTAGCTGATTCTGCTTGAGAAAGGCATTGTACTACATGAGCTAAAGAGGTCCCTTTGAACTTCAGCTATTCCGTGATTCCATGTTTCTGTGAAAAATAGTAAAGGGAAAGGAACATATGCTGAGTAAACAGAAACAAAATTACAGATTTGCATTTTATTCAGTTAGAAAATAAAACTGCAAATTCAGAGTAATTCCAGATTTTCCAAGGGGAAAGTTTTCCAATTTCATAACCAAAATATCTATCTTTTCTTTTTAATAAAATTTTCCAGGAAATTCACTTCGCTATTACTTCTGTTCTCGCTATTACTTCTGTAAAGACATTGAAACATAAAATATAAACATTCTAGTCTAAATTTCTTCTAGATTTACAGTGTTTGTAACAAAACAGAGTACTTCTAATGACTCTATTTTTTTTAGTTGCCTTGATTAAATGTCTTTGTTTTCAGTCTGGTGCATAATACCTCTGAACACACATTGAAAGTTCAATTCAATAGGAACTGAAGTGTTAAAATAGTTTGAAATATTTTGTAATTAATTACTTTGTTTTGATCTTGTATGTATTAAACATAATATAAGTCTGTCTTTACTGAAACTAGACCAGCAATGTAACAAGATTAAGTATGAAAATTACAGCAATTAATGAAATTCGCATTTGCTAGAAAGGAAAGATCAGTCTGAGGTTTTGCAGTTTTCAGTCCACCCACTCACCCACGCTAATGTAGTGGTAGGGGAGACAGACAAAAGAGAGGGAGTTGCAAGCCTGTCATTTCTAGCAACAACCTTACAGGGCAGAAAATAGAGGACATTTTTATCTACTGCTTATGTGACTAGAATTGAAAGCCTCACAGGAAAAGTATGTGTTCCCTTCCTTAACTCTGTGGAACAGCTATGTCTATGCAACAATAAATTTTATTTCCTACCAAAACAATTGACTCATTCCTACCTATTTTCCTGTGATCAATGTCACTGCATATGCATAGATTGATCTTCAGAAGAATTACCTACGTGACCAATATTCCTTCTTTATCTTCAGCTATGTGTGATGGTGATCAAAAGACCATTTCCATCAAGAACGTTTACATAAAATCTGTACTAAACAAGAACAAAAACTAAAACTAAAACTAAAGCTAAAACCTTCCCCAGCTTTTCATCTCCCACACAAACTCACAGGTTAGCCTGCAAAAGCTCCTTTTCTCTCGTAAAATTTTTTGCTGCTGTATCCAGTGTACTGTAGTAAGGCCTAGAGGCAATTGTTCCCATTGAGATAAATATTTTGCAAGTGGGAAGTTTTCTGCAGTTTTTTGAAATAAGAAACAAATAAACAGGCAAAATAATAGGAACTATGTTCAATGTGAGAGGTCTTTGAATATCACCATCAGCTCATATACGGACAGCTGTGCACTAACCTAACCTATCCTGCAATTTCCAGCCAGGGAGACTGGAACTTAGTGATCCTAAAGCCTCATCTCAGGATTAGCCCTTGGTTTACTTAGTCTAACCTCAAAGTTTAGAGGGGGGAAGTGAATCTTTGTATATAATTTCATTGCCATGTCTCGATGTGATTTGACTAACATTTAACATCTCTGAAGTGACTATAAATGTCTAGTGAAATTTTAAATTAACTACAAAATATATAAATCCTGAAGACAAGCTATCAAAATATAATCCATGGACATAGAAGTATAAAATTTGAGCTAATTTGAGCTGTGCTTTCTACTGTTGGAGAACACAAAAACTTCTTGATTCAAACCAAAAAGCCTAACAGAGAGGAAAATACAGAAATATTCAAAATATGGAATGCCCAGATTCTTTGGCATGGTTCATCTTCTGTTCTGTATTGCCCAAATATATGCTGCATCTTCTCAGATTTTCATCCCTTGTTACACAGCTCACATGATACTATACAGCTCCACTGTCCCTTTTTCTAAAGGGCTTCGCTTATTCTGCACATTCAAAACAGTTCAGCATACATTCCCAGCTGTGAGAAATATTTTTCTTAGCAATTCACTTTTCCACTTCTCTCTTGAGCAAACACATCAGAATTTGTCCTGGTCATCTTGCAAAAAAGGGAGAGGAGAGATTGAATGTGTGATAGCACATTAAAATTCAAAACTGTTTAAAAAATGTTGACATAGATTTAATTGTCATGCAGCTGAACTGTTTGTAAGCATGTTTACCAATGCCCATGTGGATCACACACTCCAAAGAGTGGAGAAAATACAGGAAAAAGCACCATCTTGACTGTCAGAAAAGGGATAAAGCAGATGTTGCTTATTTGACCTTCATGTCTGCATAATATGATCAGAGACAGCTCTATGTACAACTTCATCATGGGTAATATATAAAGTGTCAGAAGTCATGTTCTGAGTGGTTAGCTCAGCATGTCCTTAGGTGACTGGACTCAATAGAGAAAATTTCACATATGCAGGACTCTTTGGAATAGAGATAAGCCATTGCATATGCATCTCCTCTACAATTTTTCATGGGAATCCTTTTCCTCCCTTGTTTCTTTTAGAGATATGAATTAAGTTAACAGTGCTGATATTTACAGCACATTGATGTTCTGAGCTGATCCAATAGGTTTTGAAGGAGGTTCATCAAAAATCAGCTATTGTACTGCCCTGCATTTTCAACATTAATTTAGCACTCTTGAAACCTACAGAAAAACAAAATAATAAAAACATTTTTCTGTAGGTTTCAACATTAATTTAGCACTCTTGAAACCTACAGAAAAACAAAATAATAAAAACATTTTTGAAAAAATAGCAAAACAGATTCTGGGATACAAAATAGATCACAAATATGACACCCACAGGACACAGCACTATGAAACACTCTTGTCTTACTTGTTCAAGTGCATAATACAATTGTACTGTTAAAAGTTGCACTTGTTAAAAACTGATAAGGTTCATATGTATGCCTATTTTGTTTCCTTCTTCAGGAAATGATTGCATAATGGATTAAAAGCTATTTAGATATGCTCAGTGTGTATTTTTTCCTTTGTCCTATTTGTATTTCATTTAAATTTGTGGTTTGTTTATGCCCATTTCATAGAAGTTATTGACAGTTACACTGTATCTGAATTCTACTGCAATACTATGCATGGGTGTGGGTCTGGAAGGTAATTTTCTTTCTGTCTGTGTAAACATCTTAAATGACTACTAGTGAAGACAACAAATCATTAAAACAATATTCTCATATAATATTAGGATCTGTCATCTTGATCTTTTTCTATTGACTTTCGTATCAGATTTATGGAGCTTACCTCTTTATTTCGTGTGTTATACAAATGAGCAAAAAGCATTTTTTTGCTGTTGCCATGCTGCACATTATTCTGTTCCTTTCTCTCTAGAACTGAATGCATTGTATTCCATTAAAACTCAAGGATGTTGCATATTATGATCCAGAATTCTGGCACAGGCCAGGTCATACAAAATAAGTCAATTTAAGATCTTCAGAGGAAAAGAGGATAACTATGCACTGTATACAGGGGAAGTTTGAGACTAACAAGGAATAATGGGAATGTGTCCTTCTTAGGAGATTGGGAAGAAGATCAAACATTAAAAAAATAGGAAAGAAAAAAGGAAATAAAGGGGAAAAAATGAAAGGAAGAGAAGAATAAGCAATATAAATAATGTGAGGGAAGAAGTAATACGAATACTCTTCATATTGACAAATATACTCAGACTAAACATATAAACATTATAATAAAATGTAATCTTTTCATGGAAAGGCTTATTAAACCTTAAGGGTTCTTTAGACACAACAATAAGAACAAAAAAAAGGTCAAGCTGGTACTTAACATAAAAAAAATAAATTAACATAGCTTAAACAAACTTGTTGCAAGTAAGCAATAACTCTAGAGAAGAAATTCATTTTTTTATAATTCAGGTCATGTCTATCGATTTTGAAATTCTAGTTGATGGGAAAAAAGTCCTTAATACAATTCTTGATTGTTTTCATAAGAATTGCCAAGGGCTATCTGGCTTAAAATAAGGCTCAATAAGTAATAAAACCAAACAGCTACTTTGCAAATCTCTTTCACTGTGGGCTATGTTTCAAGGAC
This sequence comes from Callaeas wilsoni, assembly GCA_013398955.1. Classification (NCBI taxonomy): domain Eukaryota; kingdom Metazoa; phylum Chordata; class Aves; order Passeriformes; family Callaeidae; genus Callaeas; species Callaeas wilsoni. The sequence goes on along the minus strand of VWPU01018254.1, from coordinate 32,521 downwards.
TTAATGCCACAGTCCAACATACACTCGGAGTTATCTGCATTCAGCACAATAGCATGCTCTAGGTGTGTGCCTGTCAGAGATGACAGAAACGGAGAAGGTCTGTGTTTGCGTGTGCTTGTGTGTGTTCAGAATGAATGTAAAGACCTGACTATATTTCATCGTCATCACATCTTCCTGGACTTGGATGTAAACGTATAAGTTTTGTTTAATTTTATCACATAGGTTCCATCTGAGCATTTAAGAGATCCAGGTACAAATAAAAAGGTGCAGGACTTAAAGACACACAAGACCTTCCAGTGTCATCCAGGAATCAGGCTGAATATCTTGCAGTATTGTAATGTTACTAGACCCTTAAGAGCCAACAGCTGAACTAAGTATGTATATTTAGTCAATAAATTCATTTTCTAAAGTGGAATCTAAAAGAAAGAATAGCAATTTAATTGCTGTGGTTAAAATTCTTTCAAGTTTTTTTGCAGCAAATTCCACAATTTACCCTTAGTCTTTGTCTCCTCCATCTTCTCTACAGGCAGTTCTGTATTTCAGAAATTCCTTTGATTGTTTAATGTTTAAACTCCACTCTGACTGAAGAGGGAATTGGAACTTGGTTGGGTTGTGCAGAGTTAAACTATGAGGTGCTGCCTGAAGTTCTCTAGTATTTCTTCTGTTGCCTCCAGAAGGTGTCCCTGGAGGGATCAGATATCTCACAGGTTTGGTCTCATTCCTGCAAACCTCATGCACATGTTTCCAAAGCCGTATGGCTCCTCAAAGAGCGTTAGACATTTATGAATGGATAACTGAATTACACTGTAGAAAATGCAGTCATTGAAGCTTAAAGAGTGACACAGCTGTCTAAATTATTTATTTTAGGATGCACTAAACAGCCATTCAGACCTTAGTGACAGCAAATACATCTCGCTTGGCTTTAAAGGGAGCCTAGACATCTAGTTCTGTGACTGACACATTTTGAGTCTGAATCTGGAGCAGAATCCTGCTTTTTAAACAAAAGACACACAAGAATTGGCACAGCTTTTCTTTTTGTCTTAATTTGTATAAATCCTTTGTAACTAGCTATTAATGATGCATCACCTGAAACAAAAATTTTATCTATGTCCATGTTTTCAATTTATTTTGAGGTACTTCTGCCTTTTCTTCTGTTTTGTGTCATTTTTTTTTCACCCCATCCTGTTGAATATTGTGTTTTCTGTTTTTATTTTTAATGACTGTATAAGCCCAGAATTATGAGACAGAAGTCAGTGAATTAGTATCAGCGTAGGTATGATAACAAAAATCCTTTTTGTTCATAGAGTTATTGTTTAGATCAATCTAAATCAATTTTTCAGAATCCCAAGACAGACTTTTTTTCTCACTAAAACTATAATAAGAGTGGCCAAGTAATTGACAAAATTATGTATCTTGGAGATATGACTAGGATGGACTACATTTTTTTAAAGACAGCATAGAACTAGTGTGCATAGTTTCTTAAAACAGAAGAAGGATTTTCACACTTTTTTCCTTTATTCCTCTGAGGGGATTTTCAAGGTGTTACAGCAATAACTGAGGGACATCATATCCATTCTTATAATTTAAAATACAGTTTTTTACCAACACAGGAGCTGCTTAATACCATTTTATGGCATATATGCCATCTCATATATTCCTATTGGGTTTTTTTTCGCTCTTCTTTATTGTTGACCTTGCACATATACTGAGGGCAAAATGATTGTCATTTGAAATAATCTGAAATGACCACAGGCTTTTAAACAGGCGACTTTAGAACATGAGTTGGGAACATAATGTTGCCATATCAAGCAAGGTAGGAGTTACTTTGCAGTCTACAGTGACACACTAAATAAATTGCTTTGCAATGAAGTGTAAATTGTGCTATGAAAGTAGATCAGAATTTTGCCCCTTCTGCTCCCCTTTTTATTACACTAAAGAAATCTAGTTTTTATACACACACACACACACACACATATATATTTGTTTATATATAAACTATATAACATTTTAAATCTAGGTTTTGATCTTCTCATTTTTATCAGGAATGAAATCACTTGTATTCTGATATTCATTACATAAATCTGTTTTATCATGTGATAGGGTTTTATTTAAATATAAAAATTATGTGCGTATAAAAAAACCTTCAAATATGCTGTAAATTTTTTTGACACCTAACATTAAAATGATCTCAATTTTCATGAATCCAGACTAAAATTATGTCAGTTTCATGAAAGTACTTCTCATCCAGTAGCATAAATCCTCTTAGAATGGAAATAAAATATGGTTAGGGGAGTGACCATGGTCTTTTAAAATTGGTTATCTTGGATTTAATCTCCAGCTTCTGGCATATCTGATAGACCAGGAAAGAGAAATGCCCTACTTTGACAAGATTTTAAGCACAGGAGCTGGCAGGACAGTTCAACATATCTAAATGCATATTTACCCCTCGAACAACCTCCCTCCCAGAAAATATCAGAGTCTCCAAGCTCACTTGTATTAACAACCAACTTCAAAGAGGTTTACCCTGAAGGTAAGTTGCTGACAAGCTGCCATTCACACGGCCATGCCTTATTTTTCCATAATATAATATCTGTCATTACATTTAATTCAAATTTAAATTATTTTGGTTTAGAGTTTCTTATTAATTGCTATTAGAATGCTAACTGTGAGGTCCACTATTTTTTCTGTAACTCTAACCATTTTCATAATGTGAAATTATGAAGAAAGTGTTACCGTGCTCTGTGTATTTCTTTTTAAAAAGTTAGATATGAAAATAAATATGTTTATACAAGCAAATGCCAACAGGAAATATTAAAACATAAAGTAAGAGATTCACTAAAACAATAAAAAAAGTTTAGAAGAAATTTGAAAAAGACATTTGTTTATTGAATCAGTAATATAATGTGGCATTGCACAACACTAAGTTTTAGGTTATACTATTATGCAGTAAACCAACCTAACAGGAAAAAGGAACATTTTTAACTGTGAATTGTGCTGTTTCATTTAATAGCTCTTCATAATGAATTGAAAACCTAGTCCTATTAAGTCACTCTTATTTGAGTTTTTAGTGAATAAAAGCTTTGTTTTTCAAAGATAAATTCTGCCATATAGTACTAAATAATAGATCTAAGTTATAGATATTGAAAGATCTAGATTTTTCTCTTGTAAATTGTGCTGTCACTAATATATTTTATGGGTATATCTTAACTCTAGGTGCTTAATAAATTATTTAAAACTAACTTCATTTTTGTTCCAAAATAATATGTAGTGTATTAAGAACATTACTTATCACTAAACTTCTTTTTCCCCTAGTGTCTTTCTTTTTAACTATACATCAAAGCATATTATAAATTAATCCTGAGAACATATGTTATGTATGTTCTTGGAAAAGAAATTATAATTATAGAGTTTATAACAGGAGGTCTACCCATAAACTTACGCTGTTGTTCAAAGCTATTTACACAAAATTAAGAAAAAAAACAAAACCAAAATCAAAAGTCTTAGATCTTTCATTTACATAAAAAAAGGGCAGAAATTCTAAAGCCAGTCACTGTTTCTCATGAGTAACAAAAAGATAGCAAACATAGCTTATTTTCGATCTTGTTTCAAAAATGCTATCTTTTAAGGACAGTCTCTGAAATCATACTTACTTTTAAAAGTCTGTAACAATTCATGGTTTTTTTGGATTTGAATTACATAATTCACAACCTGTTATGAGATATCCGGCGTATCTGTGCCTTGAAGTCTTAGATGATGTTTCTGGAAAGCTCCAATGTACTAAATGACTTTTTATGCATAAGATCAATTCTGAAATGCATCATAATGTTATTTTAAAAATACAACAAACCTGACGGGGTATCAGAATTTTAAATTGTAAAAGGATGCAATGCAATTTTCTCAAATTGCCATATGGCTATTCTAGCAAAATTCAACAAAATTTATGAGATTTAAAACGTATAAAAAAACCATGTGGTAACTATTTTTTTCCCCACTATTTTTATTGTGGAAACTACTTGAAAAAAAGTTGGGCATCTACTCTCTCTATATTTTTAATATCCTTCTTAATTTTCTATGACGGAAGAAACAGCATTTCTACAAGCATCCCACACAACTAATGGGGAGTGAGGGAGAATTCTGCATGAAGATCCAATGCACCAAAGGTTTGATCTGCTCTCCTTTGATGTCTAAAGGAGACTTAACGTTTTAACCTCCCTCAAGTATCAAATTTTATTATTTGAAAATAGATTCAATGAACTATTTTGAATAGTTATTAAACTGGCTTACTTCTTGGAAAAGTACCTCACAAACAATTTTGTAACTGCAGCAGTGTTTAGGAAATTCTATAAATTGTATGCAAAGGACAGCCTTCTGACTTTTCTGATTAAGATTGTGCTAGAAAATAACAAACTCGCCTATATTCTACATTTACTTCATTTTCATTAAAGTAACAAAATCTAAGAAAGGCGCATGGGAAGCCAGTTTCAGCACCCTCCAGAGAGTTTATGCTTGTGAAATGGCTTATGACTGTACATTTGTCTATAGTGGTACTACAAAAATTCATCCTAAGTTCCTAACATTACTATTTACTCAACCATATCTGATCCAGCTAAAGCCCTTATCCAAGAGGTTGTGCCTGTAAGAGACCCTTGACTACTTCAGTTAAAGAAATTGATGATATCTGCAAAATAAACCACATATTGTCATTGGTGGCTGACCCTGACAGATGGCCTTGTTATGGTTCATAGTTTAGCTTTTATCTTCCAGATGTTGTGATGTTTCCATTGTTCAGCAAAACTTTCCACAGAATCACAGAATGTGCTGAGTTGGAAGGGACCCACAAAGATCATGGAGTCCAACTCCTGGCCCTGCACAGCACCATCCCCAAGAGTCACACCATCTGCCTAAAAGTATTGACCAAATGCTTATTGAACTCTGTCAGCTTGGTGCTGTGACCACTTCCCTGGGGAGCCTGTTCCAGTGTCCAAGCATTCTCTGTATGAAGAACATTTTCTAATAGCCAAACTAAACCTTCCCTGACACAATTTCGGGCCACATCATCGGGTCCTGTCACTGGTCACCAGGAGAAGAGATCAGTGTCTGTCCTTCTTCTTCCCCATGAGGAAGTTGTAGCTGCAATTAGGTCTCCCCACTGCCTCCTATTTTCCAGGCTGACCAGACCCTCAGCCATTCTTCATAAGATTTCTCCTCCAGACCCATCACTAGGATTGTTACCCTCCTTTGGACACTCTCTAATAGCTTTATATCTTATATTGTGGTGCCCAAAACTGCACACAGCACTTGAGGTGAGGCCACCCCAGGGAGAGCAGAGTGGGACAATCCCCTGCTTTGCCCAGCTGGTGATGCTGTGCCAAATGCACCCCAGGACATGAGTGGCCCCCCTGGCTGCCAGGGCACTGCTGACTCACATTCAACTTTCTGTTGATGAGGACAGCCAGGTCCTTTCCCTCAGCACTGTTTTCCACATCTCATTCCCCAGCATGTACATCCAGAGCTGCCCCATCCTGGGCACAGAATCCAGCATAGCATCTACATTATCTGCATAGAAAATTGCTTATATATCCCAATTATCTTCTAAAAGTAAAGCAGACGAAATACATGTTCAGTATTTTAACAAAAATCACAGCAAACAGAACTAAAAAAGGATTCTGCAGTGTAACTGCAGAGTATCTATACTGCTGATATGGAACAGTATTATCTGAAGTATTTCTGTTCTGAAATGTTGTGAACTAGGCTGACATGCTCCAAATCACATCTTAAACCCTGTTTACTTATTACCAGGACCCAGGACTTTGGTCTTGATACTACACCTATATTTCCAGAAAGCTGGACTTGAAATCTTTAATTTAAATTTCTAATGAATTAATGATCCTTATGCATACTTTCCAACTACACAGAATTAATTGTTTTACTGCTAAGAGCAGGCTAAAGCACATAGCCCTACATTTCTTCATCTGCAAGAACTACAGTGTTAAACTGAATCCTTGAGAGAAAAGTAAATGCAAAACAAAGAAAGAAAGGAGAGAGCTGGGAAACTGTGCATATTGAAGAACACAGTAATTGCACTAACCTAGTGAATGACCTTGTAAACTTGGTTTACTCTTTTGTAGTCAAGTTTCTCCTTCAGAAAGATCATGAAAATGTTTTCTTATCTTTTTGCTGAATTGAGAATATCATTCACTCCTAATTAAAAACAAACAAACAAAAACAAGTACATGAAGAGCTTCTAAGAGATCAAAGGCTGTTAGACCTTAAACTTTTGTGATCCTTAGGAATAAAGTTTTGTATGAACATTTTAGAACATTCTGGTTTGAAAATCAAGACGTAACTCTTAAAAAAATATTCCTTCTAATTATCACAGAGGATGACATAGTAAGAAGGTCATATAGTAGCTAAAATTTAAAATATTGATACAGAAGTGAAAAAAAACACAAGAAATAGAAATGAGCACTCAGACTTCTCTCATTTCAAGGTGATCCAAAATTTTTGAGATAGTGTTTTGCAGGAAGTTTTCCTTAGATACTCCTCCTATAAATTCTTGTAGCTTCAAAGCTATTAAGCTAACAGTATTAAAACATTGGCATGCATTATGTTGTTGAATCCAACACTTGCATATTAATATGCAACTTCTAATCTAAAACATAAATTTTAAATGAATTAGAATTAATCATGGCACGTTTTAAGTATAATGAGCACAAGGATATAGACCTATAGCTGTGCTAAAATATTATTCACCCATGCTGTCTACATCAAGAGATAGCTCAGTGAAGAGGAATAGATATGGAATGTAAAGCAGTCACTGCAGAAGAAGTTACACAGTCGCATTTCAGGGATGATGACTTCAGATTTTGGGAGCTGAAGGTCCATTTGTGGTTAGAGTTCCCTGAAGACTCCTTCCCAGTGAGCCTTCTGCTTTTATTTTATCGGAAATGAATCTGATTAATGTACTCCAGGATCGTACTCTGGGCTGAAATAAGGCATAGCTAGAGGGGAAAAATAGAGTTTGTTTGAGAAACACACAGCTTATTCAAATTAAAATTGAAAATTTTGCCCCCAGATTATCCTCAGAGTAAAGGCTGTCACTTCTGACCTCTTCTCTCTGTATTTTAAATTCCAAGCAGATTTTATCTTAGAATTCAACAGTTGTCTTCGCAACTTTTCTTTTGCTGATGACAAATCCCAACTGCTGATTTAACAAAAATGAGAAGTTTAAGTATTCATTTTAATAGCAAGTTTCTTCATAAAACATAGAAACCAAATAAATTGCACATAAAATGCCTACATTTTCAGAGACACAATTTGAGTTAATTATTCTGTCTAAAAGAAGGGACATATCTTCATAAACCTTTGTCAAAGCTGGGAAGCTTAAGAAAACAAATGTTTCTACATCATACTCGGAATTTACTTCCATTATACACCTTTCTAAAAATGTCACCTTCCTGTTATGTCAGACCTGCCAAAACACATTTAACATACCATTCTATCACTTAGCCAGCACAGGACACTTAGTTTGTGTACTATACAAGTGTTCTGTAATCACAGAAGATGAGGAATACGAATGTATGTTTTAAGGTGTCAGAATATGTTTATGTGTATCTAACATGCATCTGTTTCCTATATTAAACTGTTAACTCAACTGTTACTCAGTTGGTCAATTAAATACTTTATGAACTTGTTAAGTTGTGCATTTCCTTAACTTGTGAAATTGTACACACCATTGGGCTCTTAATAACTAGCTTTACGTGATGGCAAAATCTTCTCTGGTTCCATAGATAAGGCTCAGTGTCAGTATAAGCAGGAAATGCAAGTTCACATTAAATACTACCTTTAATACAATATGGAAATCATTTTACAACTCAGTTATTCATAAACAACATATTTTTTTATTCCATTACAAAGTTCTTGTGCTTAGAGAATAGACTTGAACCAACATACAGAGGCATTAGGTCTGAGTTAACAGAATTAGCAGGAACAAGCATACAAGTGCTATCACATTATGTGGCTTGTGGGTTACTTGTTGAGCTGCCTGATCAAAATAGCAAAACATGATAATAATCCGATTTTTCTTGATTATAATTGAGCCTAACTTTTGCAGTCAGAGGGCATGGGGTGTCCTACATCACACTGGGGAAAGAACACTGTGAGAAGACCGTCTGTGTGCCCTAATGAAACACATCTGGAGTGCTCTCCTGGTATCAGTGGGAGATATCCAGAGAGAATAGACTAGATTACTTAACATCAGAAATTACAATTTTTTTTCTTTCATAATCTTAGCAAAAATTCAGCATTAAGATTATATTTTTAATGTAACTTTATTAGAATAATTTTGTATGTGTAGTGTTATTTTTTTCTTTATATCAGTTCTTTTGTTTATCTGAAATGTATAATTATTTGCGGGGTAAATGTATAAGGACATAAACAGAGGCTTAGAAAGTAATCCAACTGTCAGAGAAGATGGATATAGACTAATCTATGGTCCTGCCAGCCTATAGGCATCGCTAACCTTGCACCCATTCTGAAGAGCAAAATTGAAGTTGTTTTCTTTCTTAAAGAAAAATACATTTAGTATTTTCATTTAGATTCAGTAGGGACCTCATTTTAACTGATGGCAAAATCTTGGTGTTCTGCTTACACAGAAAGCAGGTATAAAAGCTTTAGCTAAGAACACACTGTATATTCTCCAATTCCAATTAAATTTAATGTGACAGTGCGATAGTGTCAGCAACAGAGCTCTAGAACTGCTACGAGTTTGGATTCTTTTTAAACTCTCTAGTAGCAGGTCCGATTACTGATCCAGTATCAATCATCTCGACTGTGTCCCACATGGCCAACACTTAATTATAGGTAATGAGTGACAAGAGATTGATTCCACATAAAGAAATGTTCTGTATAAATAACTGTTGAACAAAAATATGCAGTGAAATAAAATTAATTGTGGGAGCTCAGTCTCTCTAGAACAAAATGACTATTATTCATGGGGTTCCAGGTTTCTGATGAAACCAGGTGATAGTTATAGTAGCATATCAAATATTTGACAACTGATAGTTATAATGTGTAGGATTTTCTTTTCGTAATGTAAAAATGTACTTTTTGAAAATATTCTACGGTTTGCCAATATATTTTACTTTGTTTTTTCTCTTTTATTTCTTTCAAGAGGTTAAAGTTTACCATTTCTACCTTTCTTCATGGTGATCTGTTTTGGACAAATGTCTATTGGACTATTTTATAACTCCGTCAATATTGAAGGAACACTGAAGTCCATTGCAGGAAGTTAATATGTTCTAGATCTCTTTCAAAAAAAGAGATCTACAGAATGTCTAAATATTATTATACCTCTTGAAGCACTAAGTATTTTCTTAAATACCTTCAAATAAACTGAAGACTTACATTAAAAGAAAACAAAGACACCCCCACCAAAAAGAAAAACTCAACCAAAAACCACGAAAAAACCCTAATAATATTTCCTAGCAATGAAGAAGGAAGCATAAAACTCAGGCATTATTACTGGTCTCTGAAAATACATGGATGTGCCAATACTTTGTTTAAAAGGAATTATATCTTAGAAGAGAATTGAAAAAAAAAAAAAAACCAAAACCACAAAAAATCCTAAAATATTTTAATTTAATTTTGTTTTTATATTTTAGCAATTCATAATAAGCAATTGCTAAATAACAGCTTCCTGAATGTCTATTAGAGTTGTTCAAAAATGTCTAGTTAAATAAAAATTAAGAAATTTAAAAATTATTAAATAAAATAATTTAAGTTCTCTAGACCCCCAAAAGCATTTAGACATTGCAATTATTTAGCCAGTTTACTATTGAAATTCAGTTGAACAAAAAAACCTCATGATACATAAAGTATTGACCTTAATTATAGACTGCTTGTAATCAATTCCACTGATTTATCTTTCCCAGAGGGTGGAACAAGATTCAAATTTTCCTTTAGCATTTCTTGCAGTTCTTTCCTCTTGGTTTATTCCCCTACTCTGTGAAAAGCCCATATAGTGGTACTCCTCATTTATAAATTTCATTAATCCTGTCTTTTGCTTCCAGCTTTATAAGTGAACAGTTACTGGCCTACAAGGATGATATCATTTTAAGTAAGGAAGATTAGACTTTCATTAACACCCCAGTTTCTATCCCTGTTCCATTTAACAAGATAAGTAAAGAGACAGCAAATATTTTTTTTTTTCCTGTGCAAAAGACTGATTGACTAAAGGAAGAGATCTGGAAGGAAAGAATAAGACTGAATATTACGTAGAAGTTGTTTGCACTAGCAGAATTCTTGGATTCTTCAAGTCCTACACCTATATTTATTTTTCCTTTTGTGAAGTAATTATGAATTTTTTTCAACCCAGATCCTTTCAAATTTTCTAGCCTTTATGTTTCATCTATTTTGTTTTTGTTTTTTTTTTTTTTTTCAACTGGATATATACATACCCTTAAGGAAATTAGAGATCACTTTCAGTGTAGCATTTAAAAGACACATAAGATAGAGTTGGCAAAAAAGGTTGAGTTTTACTGTGAATGGTGCTATATTACTGGCCTGCTGAATACAAAAATACTCTGTAGCTATATTAGTATGATTACTTTTGGATTCAAAACAGCAAAATGTTATATTTCATTGGCATATTTCTACTTTATAGGTGAAACAGACCATTCTTTTGACCTTTAATTTTTTTTAAATTGTAAAAATTAAATGAACAGAGTAATTGACTTTAAGATAATGTACCATATGTAAAATCATGCATTACATTTAGGAATAATGAAATATGCATGGGGAAAAGCCACCTGCTTTGCAAGAAAGGATATCCGAGTTCCAGTTAGCATGTATACATGAGTAACATACTTTGAAAAAGGTCAGTAATAATGCTCTGACAGTTATATGGGCTTTTTTTGCAACATTTTTGTGATCGATGTGAGCATCAATCAGAGGTCAAAAACTAAGTTTGTTACCAAACCTTTTACACAGGTTTTCTTTAGCTCAGGCGGTTTAGCAAGCACCATAGTTGTTGCCTTTTTCTTGTCAACCTAGCAGCAGAGATCAACTGCTGCTCTTAGGCTATGAGTTCAGACTACCCTTTTATAATGTAGTGACTCTTTTTTATATTATTATATATTTCAGAATTAGCTACATCTTATTCTCATGTTTAAAACTTCTGATACTCGTACCACTATTTTCAATGTCGTTTGGAAAGTTTAGCTAGAGTAGTTGAATTAGAAACATTTTGGTCTCTCTGCTTTTCGTCTCTAAATATGTACAATTATATATACAGGACATTATCACAAACTTGGATTACAAATATGTACAAAAGCCTTTCAAAAGATATTTCAGATTCCAACACTATAACATTTAAGTGAAAATGAATTTCACTTAAACAAATTTGCTTAGTTAAATCTGCTTCTTTACAGATACTCTGAAATGCTGCTTTAAGAAGGACAGAATCTAGATCTACCACAACATTTCCTAGAGCTTTCTGATTAAAAATCCTTTTTGAAAAATGGGTTTACATGCAACCTCCCTCCAAACTGAAGAGGGCTTAGAGAAAAGTCTCTTCTGCCTGAAATAGTACAATAAATAAGAAATACTATTTAAAGGACAGCAGTTGTCACTGGCCTCAGGAGACTGACTCTTGTTCTGAATTCATTGAGACAGAGTTACCCACAGTCTGGATTTATCCTCTCACTACACGTGCTTATGGTTTTCTGTCTCCCGCTCTGGATGTATGCACATTACTCTTGCATGTGCACTAAATTTCACTAGTGGGTGTCTAGAACTTCTGGATAGACACAAGTGCTCTCTGCAGGCACCTATGACCACCAGTTACTGTACTATCTGGACACCCAAACTTTCTTATTCAAGTTGCTCAAGCAGAAAACCTATTTTTAAGACATTTAAAATCCATGTTGGCCAGAGAAAGAAGCTGTGATTACCACTGTTAATATTTCCAGGCCAGTTATAAAATCCTTTTAGGTCATAAAAGAAAATTCTGTGGTTGCGAGCTTTTTTTCCCAATGATGCTGGAAAAATCCTAGCCTGAGTAGTCAACATCAGTATGTATAAAAGGACCAGGAGCTCTTCTTGCGAAATATTTCACTAAACATATCAGTAATACACCATATAGTGGATATAAGCGCATACAAGGACCTACGTGCTTATATGACTTAGATAAGCACAGATGAAGAAGTACAATATTAGCGTAACAAAATCAAATAGTCAGAAATTGAAAATAAAGGTTCTGGATTTTCAGCATCATTAATTAGATTTAATTTAACAAGTTTCATTTTGCTCTCTTATTTTCCTTATTAAAATAAACCAGCATGAAAAGTTATGTAATAGATCCCAGTTTAGTAAAATCTCATTTACACAAAAGCTTGACGAGATGCTTATTCCGTAAAATATTTAAGTGAGTAGTAATGCATTCATATACAGGCTGTCAATTTTATTTACTTTATAGATTTACTTTATAAGACAATATATTCATTATTATGTTATATGTAATGAAGATCTACTACACTTTGATAATAACTTATTCTAGGGTGCTGGATGCAGCAATTCTTAACTGTATATTGAACTTCTTTCAAAAAAAATTTCTGAATGCATTCTCCTGATAGGACTACTTGTCTGCTCCCCTTGTTAAGTATTTTGTAGCCTGTAGTATGGTTCTTTGGTTTTTTTTTTTTTTTTTTTTTCTTTTTTTTTTTGTTTTTTTTATGGGCATTTACAACATCCACATTAAATCTTTAGCAAATTATGTTTACACATTTATAGGTAAACTGAAATTTATTTGAATTAACAGCATATATGGTATTTTTCAAATTTGTAATATCTGCCTTAAACAATCTTTGTCCCAATATTTATGAAGGTGGTTCTATTACTGCAACTCTTTTAAGGATGACTACATGCTTCTTCTTTTACTGTAATTTCCTTTGTATTAAATTTAATTGATTAAAGATTACCCAGTTTATTTGTGAACTGAAAATCCCTATATCTCTTTAGTTACTAAACTAACTGTTAGCCTTCCTCTTAACTCTCTAGTTTTAAAATATGCTAAACATTCTTTTATATCAGGCTTTTTGATTGAATTTATTTTTGTTTTTACTATTAAGAGAAAAATGAGATGAATATTTCAAGAGTGAGCATTGCTTACAACTGCATGCTCCTACTGAAAAGTTAACAATGAGAAAATCAAGCTGGGAATTTTGGTTTAAAGCAGCTTCATGACAGAGGTCATGGTACTGGCGTGAAGAAGAACTAAATCTCTCCTTGTCTTTCTATTTGCTCATTTTTTCAAGACAACATGTACTTATATCTAGACATTCATCTTGGGATTCACGTCAGAGTAGTTTTACAGGAAGAAGGAGGGAAGCTTAGGTGAGAAGCTAAGGACTGCAGGATTACTTTTCCTGTGGGTATCTCACTGTCACATTTGAGTTTTACTTGAGTCTAGACATGCTATTATCAGAATGATTGCTGATTCTGACTCAGAGTGGAATGCTCTTGAATGGGTAGCTGTAAGAAGTGAAGCATTGCCTTTTGCCTTATATTTGACACAATATTCTGATCTGCATTTTAAAACTACCAAACAACTAAAGACAAAAGCTAAAGTGAAATAAAATAAATAAAATACCCAGCAAAAGACCTACACAAAGAATATAAGAAAACCACTGAGTTTATTTCTGAGGAGAGGGAGAATAAAGGAATAAATTATAAAAATAATTTACAAATTAAAAAAGGTGTAAATGATAGTAAAAATTTAAATGTCAACAGAACATTTACATGAAATCAAATAATTAAATCTTAGAAAGCTTCACAGTTCATACTTCTTCTGCCCTGTGGCAATACAGTAAGCTCATCAGTTAATAGTTCTTTGATGATCCTCTTCTTTGCATAATGTAATTTTTTTTTCTGATGGAATGAACAGTAAATTTCAGTCAGGGCTCTGCATGGATCAGCAACTCCTTGGGGCTGGAGGTCTCCCCATGTGGCCATAGTTTCAGCGCTGTGTGGCCAAGGCCCGTGCCACTGCCCCAGCCCTCTCAGGGGACAGGCCAAGGATGGGTTGGGACATTTGCCCTGAGGTCATTGCCAGGGTCCATATCCAGACCAAGAGGGTCCATGATCATACATAAGCATTGCTGTAAAACTGCGGTTGAAGTGGGCATGCAAGGTGAGATCTCTGGCTTAGAAGCACTTCTCCAGAGAAGGAGAAGCCATTCTTCAGACATCTTCTAAGTCTTTTCATAAAAATCAAAAAAATTTGGACAAGATGGGAATGGTCTCAGGATCCCGACAAGTTTTTATCTTGGTGTATTTTCTGTGAAAATCTGTTTAAAATGTCACTTCCTTCCAATATTTTTTAGAGCATATAAATATAGGAAGATACTTTCAAAAAAGTTATAATAAACCACAAATCCCACTAACTTTACACAAAACAAGGAAAGAAGCAAAATGTAAAATAAATTCAAAATATTTTAAAAGCCTCAGTCATAAAAACTTAATTCATGCTTGCATAGTGAATAACTAATTTACTTATCTTGAGAATAAAAGACTTGATATGAATAAAATTTATTAGTAGGAGTCAAATGTCCACATTCAACTAAATGTAAGTGGACAAGCAAATTGATATGCACTTATACTATCTGTCCATTTTAAAGACATTTTTAAAATTTCTTTTTACTTATATGCAATTTTAGTATGGTTGGAGTTCTTTCTGTTCTTCCATTAGAAGACTTTATCTAAAAAGTATGCTCTTTCAAAATCTATTTTTACTATTCGTTGATCTCTAAGAGTTTGCAGTGTTCAGCCTAAGAAAACAGAGCTGCTAAGACCCTTGCCCATAAATACATCAGTGAGGCAAGCACTAGTAATCTCCTGGATTTGCCTTTCAGTTTTGTGAGCTGGGGCAAGAAATGGTCAGCCACAGAGAACTGTGGTGGGTTAACCTAGGACTTCAGCCAGATGCCCACCTAACTTCTCCCTCACCCTTCCACTCCAGCAGGATGAGGTGGGCAAGTAAGTTGGAAAAGCTCATGGTAAAGACAAGGAGATAGCGATTGCCACAATAGGAAAACCAGAATTGACCTGGGACACCTAAATGCTTGGAACCCCACAGGTGGTGGGAGTGCCGCGTGTCTCTCATATTGCAGGGTCCCCAGGTGACCTGGGTCCCCCCCACATGTAGTGTGGTGGCACAGGTAGGCCCAGCCCTCTGAGTGCACCGGGGGGGTGGTGTCAGAAAAGTAAAATGTCTCTGTGTGTCTACAGCCACCACTTCTATTACTTTCTCCATCACAATAAAAAATTTTCCAGAAGCAGATGCTTCTCTTTGCTAAATGCAGAAAGACACCTCTTCTCTAAAAATCTTTTGTATCTCTTATCTGCTTGTTTAAATATTGTCAAAATATGTATTTCAACACTTTGCTGTCTAGAAACCATCTATGAGAACAGCAGTAGTAATTTTTGTTATTGACTCATTTGGTGTTGTTAATACTCGTACTTTACGCTGTGTTGCTATGATCTATGAGTTTTGATTTTTTTTTTCCTTTTCACAGGAAAAAAAAAACCTGGTATCAATTTTTCAAATGCACACATAATTAAATTACAAGCCAGCTCTCATCATAGTTGTCTTTTTCATTGAAAACCAGCCTAAAACATTTTTTATCAGGGATTTAGATGCTTGCACTTCACAGTTTCATACAGAAAGAAAAAGGGTTGGTTTTTTTTTCAGTCAAAGTTGATTTAAGAAAATTTACTTTTGTATTATTATGCATTTATATTAAAACATGGGCTTGCTTTATAATATTTCCTACAACCACACATTTTTACCTTAATAAAACTTTAATCTATAACAATCACAGCAAAATATTGATTTCCATGCAGTCATGACAAAATACCTATTTTATGATAGATACCTCTTTGCTAACTGAAAAATTGCTCTTTCAAGGAGCCATGCAACTTAGTTTTCAACCAAAATTTATTACTCATAACACATAATTACTGGTTTATGAAAATTGCAGCACTATTACCCTCTGCCCCCTTAAATTTAGGTTAGATTTTAAACTAAGTAGAACATTATTAATTCTTTTTTCAAAATTTGTAGCTCAGATACTGACTGATGGTCTCATTCAAGATGTAGCAAAACATGCACTTACCACTGGGGACAGATAAATGTATCTTTAAAGACATGTCCTTGTTTAAATACAATTCTTGACTCTGTGAGGAATACTTTAGATTATGTAAAAACAAGTCAAAGCAAGGAGAAACTGAAAATTATCATGTTCAGCATTGTTATTTAGAGAGAATGCAGTATATGCTAAATTAGCCTATAATTCATTAACCTTGGTAAATCTACAAGAGTACTTTAAGTTCAACATCTGCTCACGAACCTTTGAAGTCTGAGGCTAACCACAGAAAATACAGATACGCTGATTTAGCAGTTGAATCTCTAAGTTAAGATGACATTCAGAGTATAGTTTGTAATTATCAGAAGCAAGTCCCTTAGAAATGCCTGAATATTGAAAAATGCATTTCAATAAATACATTCTTCAGCATGCACTGCATGAAAACGGTATACTTCTCATGAAGTCGTCATATAAAAAAATATTCTTAGTTACAGTTAATTATGCAGTTTGTATTTCCCATAAGTTATACCAGTGTGCAGACAGTTTCAGTGCTTCCCTAACAGCACTTCAAAAATACATTAATTTCTTCTTATAATTAATAACAGGGAAAATAGAAAGAATGAATTTTCCAGATGATTAGTTATCAGCACAGTGAGAAGATGAAACCTTTGAAATCTCTAACAGATATTTAGATATATTTATACGGTGTATTTCCTATCTGAATAATTCTTCTTGAGGCAAATAAAGAATTACATCAGGATATCTTCCTCCTTACTCTGTTTATCCTTTCTATATTTTAATTTATTATATTTATTTCTATATTTTAGTTTATTATAGTTTAAAATCCACATTGTCTATTTCTGCCTGTCAGGTAAAAAAAAAATCATTCTTTTTTTTTCTCGTCTGTTTATTTCTAGAATATAGTCATATAATGACAGTTTTCATTTAAAACTAAAGATTTCTTCAATCTGTTGAAATGCCATTTCCTATTCTGTTCTGATTATACACATCTTAATGATGCCACATCTCTTTCTATAACTTTAAATTTACCTGAATTTAAGAAATCAAGGCAAAAAAAAGCTCTATCTTTTACTGTTTAAATGTAGAAAAGGAACAAAATTTCCTGTACCTTCTCTATATCCGGCTAAAATCTGCCCCTACTGAAAACTGTGTAAGCTTTTCCATTGATTTCACTTCTTCACAATCCTAGAGTCTTTAGTATAGGCATGCAGTGCTCCTGGAATAAAGATTCACATTAAAATTGTTGAGATATTTCCAAGTGAATGAAGGAAGATTTTGGACAGAATCCAACTGCCTTTTTTTTCTGTGTCTGGAAAAACCAATTCTGACCGACTAAAGTATCCCAAGTGCAGAAAAGGACATTGGTTGTTTCACTGAGAATGCTTTCAAGGGTTGGTATTCAATAATGGGTGGAGAAACATCTGATGGAAAACTGCATCATATGCAGAAACATGCCAGTAAACATACTTTTTGCTTGAAGATACTATGATTTTTATTATTTCAAGCCTTCGAAAGAAAACAATACCTGTGAATGACACCCTTTATCATTATAATATAATATTGTGCTCCCTAAGCAACAGAAATAGTTTCATATTTTACTGGGTCACGCTGGTGACATCAATGTCAGTGGATTTAAGATTAAGAGGTACATATTCACAGACACCTGCATGACTGGAGTTGAATAAATTATGATCATGAGTCATAAATCCTTGTTTTGAGTAGGTCCCAGAAATATGAATTGAAATATGATGCATTTTAAGTTATTTTTTATTATGCATATCTCTAAAAATGTGACTTCCATCTTCAAAATGTCAAGTGACAATTCTGCAAAGTCTTCTATTCTCCACCTTCTGGTGTCATGTTTTCCTATTTTCAATTTACAAATGTATATACAAACTGCTCAATACCTGATGTGATATATGGGTTTGCTTCTTCACTCTCCTTTAGCATATCAAATAATTGAGTCCCTAACTAATCATTAATTAGTGACTCACTAATTAATAATTAATTAGTATCACAGTATTTTAAACATCTCTGGAAAACTATGTATCTTCTTGAAGCTATGTATGATATATTAGACCTGGCTACGTCAGCACACATTGTTGTATTGAAATAAAGAATTTCTTTGCTTCATTAAATTGAATTGTTTGTATAAATTCTCACCATTTTTCCCACATAATCTTTTATTCTTAAGCTTTGATCCACAACACCTCTACAAATTCTTATTCTTTCAAGCAATTCAGAAATGTTACCTTACTTTGCTTTTAAGTTATTTTATCTCTTTTCTCTAAGCAACTTTTCCCTTAAATAGATTTAAACTTTTTTCCATGGATTTCCCTTTCTCTTTTGTTAGCCTCACAAGTCTCATAACATTACTGCCAGCAGAATAGAAAATCAGAAGAATTTTTAGCATAAATATCTCTAGGCATGTTGTTTTGCTTCCAAGTTAAGAGCATATGCTCTCTTTTTAATCGCTGTAGAGAAATAGATGTTACTTGAGCACAACTCAGCATCAAAGCTCTGGAACAGAGTCTATTCAGATCACTCAGAGCAGGGAACTGCTGAAGAACATAACAGTTGCCTCCATATTATGCAGCAGACCTTTTTTTTTTTTTCCCAGCTGGATGCAGAGA
Source organism: Callaeas wilsoni (assembly GCA_013398955.1). Taxonomy (NCBI): domain Eukaryota; kingdom Metazoa; phylum Chordata; class Aves; order Passeriformes; family Callaeidae; genus Callaeas; species Callaeas wilsoni. The sequence continues at coordinate 13,725 of VWPU01018254.1, read as the reverse complement.
AGGAGGTTTGCATCTGGATGCCAGTGTAAACACAGTCAGAGTGCATATCTGGAGGTGCAACATGGGCGTAAAGCCCATATTCCATACATCAGAAGTAACTTTTTGTGCTGGTTTTGTATGGATTGACTTTTGGTGAGGACGGAAAAAGGGCAGCCACGGAAATGACTCTGTGTGAGGAGCTACTGGAAACTTCCTCCGTGCCTGGATAAACCAGTCGATGGCTGGCTCTGAGGACAGACATTCTACTAAACCAATTAGACAACTGATAATGCCTCTATGATAACATATTTAGGGAGGGGAAAAATGTGGGAAGCTCTCTTTCTTCCTGCCCCTCTCGGGGGTGAGGTAACGGCCACCGAGATCCTGCTGCCGGGGGTGGGGGAGCCATCCCGGCACCAAGAACAGCTGCATGGTGGGAGCCGGGAGCGGTCCTACAGCCTCTGGCTGGGAGCGGCCGGGGCCAGAGCAGCCAAGTGGCCGCCACCATCTTGGCGCGGCCAGCGATGGACTTTGCCTGCCTGGCCACTTCTATCCTGCTGCACCGCAGGCAGAGGGACAAAAGTGGCGGCAGCAGCTTCTCCTTTCTGGCCCCTCGCATGAAGAGCGGCACCAAATGGAGCCAACGCCGTGGCGGCCGGCACGGTGCTGGCGAAGACCACATGACCTGCTGAGCCTGGACAGAATTAACTTCTGCATGTTACAAAACTCTATAAAACTTTCCAATTGATAAAACTTCAGAACAAATAAACCTATGAACACCAATTCTCTCCCAAATCAGAGAAAGGAAAAGGTGAAAACGTGTGAAGAGAGCAACATGGTAACATCGAGGTCAGTACAAAGGGGGAAGGAAGAGGTGCTCCGATCATCGGAGCTGAGATTCTTCTATAAGCTGTGGTGAAGACTATTAACACAACAAAACTATTTTCCCTATAATTCCTTATGTGCGTGGGGGGATGCAAAAAATCGTCTGCAGCCCATGAGAAGAATAGTTCTCACGCTGGAATGTGTAAATGCTGAGGAGCTATGATCTGATGAAAGACTTGGATAGAGAGAGAGAGAGCCCTTGCTTACAGAGAAAGAAGAAGTAGACTTTTTGCTTTTATATTAAGAACGCATCCTTAAAAGACTCTACCCCATGAACTTATTCACCCATGAGGAAAAAAGCAGTTGTGGGAAGACTGCTTTTGCTTGTGAGAGGGTCTCACATCGCAGCAGGCTTTCGGGCAGGACTGCTCTTGTGAGATTTTGAACCACACTGGAAAAAGTTCACAAAGAACTGTCTCCCGTGGGAAGGACCCCATAGCAAAACAAAAGAGACTGCTCTCCCTACATGAACTGAAAGAAGATTTACTTTTTTAAAGGTGACAAACTGACCAAAACAACCTCCATGTTTTGTCTCCCTGCACTGTCAATGGGAAAAACGGTTGGAAGGGTGGTGGGGGGAGGAGGAAGGTGTTCTAAAAGTTTATATTTTTTCTCATTAACCTCGTTTAATTCTGTTAATAATTTTTTCTTTATACTTTCTTAAAGTCTTGAGCCTCTTTTGCCTCTTAAGGTATTTTCTCCTAATACTTACCTCACTCACCCCATGAAGTTTTTTTTTAAAATTGCTCTTTCCCCTGCTCTGCTCAGCTATAACAGAGGAAAATGAATAAATGATTTTTCATTAATGCAGTGGCCTTTGTCCAGTGTCCAACCCACGACACTTTTAAAGAACTAAGATTCCTAAACTAGATGGCATAAACATCCTTTTATTTAGTACATCCCTCCAGGCACTCAGAGACACAGAAGTGTTTTATCTGTTTCTTCTGTAATTCCGAGAGTGCTTAAAGACCAATCACACCCACATTCAGTCTGTAGAAGACACGTACAAACCTGTACAAAATAACAATGTTGTACATATGTACCTAAATGAACTTTTATCACGCTCAGAATTTTCATATGGGCAAACATGGATCACACCTTCTATGCAGATAAAAGAATTTATTCATAGCCTAAGTAATGTTTTAACAGTAAATAAAAATACAGGAAGCAGATATCCTTAATCCATTTACATTGATTTTAACACTTTTCAGCCATATTGTTAAATCATTCACACTAATAATCCAGTTAAAATTATTGTGCATACAGACATTCTAGTATCTTCCCCTGTTCTGCATTGTGATACTCACTTTGTAAGCACTTGCAGTCGAAGGCTATTTTTCCTACCATGAAATGCTGCTGGGAGTTGCCAATACCCAGAGTCCTTTGTCAAGGGCAGTGTGGTGACAGTAGTGGTGATAGTTTCCTTTCCTTTCCTTTTTCCTTTCCTTTCCTTTCCTTTCCTTTCCTTTCCTTTCCTTTCCTTTCCTTTCCTTTCCTTTCCTTTCCTTTCCTTTCCTTTCCTTTCCTTTCCTTTCCTTTCCTTTCCTGTCTGTTGCTAACTTACTCTTTTTTTTCCCTGATGCAGAATTTTACCTTCAATGACCATTAAGTTTTATTAAACCCCTACCATATGTGGTGCAATTCCTTGGTACAGTTGCATAAAGCTAAGCTGAAGCTACAAGAAAGTTAGAAGACAGTCATCAGATTGTTGGGCAGTGTGGTGTTGCAGCTATAACTTAGCTGAAACAAACTCAAGACCGGACAGGTCCATAAAGTCCTAAAAAGCCATTAGCCCTTTTATTCCTAAGTTAATAAAAGAATTGTGGTGGGCTAAGAACTGTGAAGGATCTACATCTGCTGTTTTGCAGTGCTATAGCTGTAACCGTTCTTATGGGTCCTCTGAATTCTTACAGAATTTAACAGCAACATCACTTGTGCATGGCTTTTCTAACAAATTACCATCTTCTCTTTCATTATTTTCCTTCTTCACTTGATGTTTTCTACTAAGAGTGAACCTTTCTCTGAGGTAGCCTCTTGTATCGCTTCTGCCCACAAATCTTTAGTCTGCTTAGTGGGCTGAATTCTCTTTGAATAACTAAGGTTCTATAAGCATAATGGAACTTTTCTAACCTAAGCTTTAACGAGCTAGCTTTCTGAGGCTGACCTACTCATCCAAAGAATGTCTCAAAAGCCAGAGATAAATAAACACCATTCCACTTATGTCTAAGAGCATCTAGAAGAGCGTTGTAGTCATGTAACTTTTTATTAACAAAAAAAGCAAAAACAAAAACAAACTTATATGTGGTAGTTTCCATTGTTTTTCTGTGCACTGTGTTTAAAATAATGTGAGGAATTTTTGGTTTTTTGTATTTCAGCAGAACAAGTTTTTGTAGAATGAAAGCAGGGATATATCTCGCATGTGTTGGGATTGCCTTAGGGCACATGGAAATGCTTGAACAGGAAGAAAGCAAACTAGGAGCAAACACATATATAAACACAGAATTAAACTATAATGCTTAGTGTTGCCAGGTTATTGTGTTAAATTCTCCATAGGCTAATTCAGTTGAGAGCAACAATATCAGTACAAAATACATATCACTTGAGAAGAGCTGTTGAAATTTTCATTTCCTTTCAGATCTTTCATCTAAAGAAAGTCACCAAACCCCCAAACCCGTAACCTGAATTTCTCTTAATAAGTGTCAGAATCTGAATACTTCTTTTTTGTTTTTAAAATGTGAAGTTCTAAAAGTGAAATCCATATTGTTCAAAAGACTCCCAAATGTGTTATTTTCTTCATATATACATGGACAAAATGTTGAAGTATTCAACCCTACATCTTCATTTGCAATTGAGTTTTCCTGCTGTTGCTAAATTTTAGTAATTCTCTAAATACAGACAAAATGTCAGGTTTGTAAATGAGACATTGTTTATTCTGCACTGGGTGCAAGGTGGAAATTTTCTACCTTGATTCCAAGGTGGAATCAAGCATACCAAGCATACCAAGCATACCAAGCATACCAAGGAGAAAGCAAAAGAATGCATGCGGTAGAGTTTACATAAACCTGCCTGTCTGGTACGTAGCTATTTCCTATCTGATGCATAATCATTTACCTTGTGCAACCTTATGCAATACCTGTGCCTGCATGGGCCTTTTTGGGGGTCTCTGGTGGTCACTTGGGGAGGTACCCCCTACTCCATTTCAAGCAAAGTTCAGCTCAGGACGCACAGAATACAAGATTGTTGGCCAAATAAGGTGTGACCTGTAGCTCCAGCACTACATTTGCTTAAACAATTGCCAAGCAGGACATAAGATGCAAAAGCTTTCTATAAGTAACACCTGCTTAACACACCTGATAACATTTTCATGCATTTAAAAGAGGGGTTAAAGATGACAGTGTTACCATCAACTTCCACCTACAAGAGAGATCAAAGAAGAGACAGAATTCTGCTTAAAGGCATCTCTGTCTGTAGTAGTTTCACTGGTTTATGCTTTTGAAAGGTAAAGATCTTCATTACTTATATCCTTTTTTATATGTTATGATTTTGTGATAGAATGTAACTTGAAATTTTAGTAGTTTCATAGTCCTTTGTGTGATTCAGCTTGTATCATCCAACTAAATTTTCAGTTGTGAACTCTTATTAATTTATCCTAATATAGAAGAGGCTTTTCAACAGCTGCCACTGCTTTTCAATATGTGTCCAATAAACTTCAGTGTAAGTACAACTATAACAAGGCTGGTTGCGACTGTGAAAATGTCACCTGTAATGTTTTATCATCTTTTAAAAAATAATATTTTTTAAAAAGAGTGAAATATTTACTCTCTACAGAGTTTTCTAATAAATGAAATAAAATGCAATACAATGTTTGAGGTTCAAATAAAACAAAAAGTAAGACTGGAAGATTTACAGGAAAGCAGAGGAAAATACTTGTGTAGGAACTGTGGTCTTGGTTTGTTTTTTTTTGTTTGGAGTAGATTTGTGGTTTTTTTTTTTTCTTTTCTCTGCCTGGTATAATTTCTTTTTTTCTTTTTTTCCTTTTTTTTTTTATGGCACATACTGTCACTGTAATATAAAGCCTCTGTTAGTTTTGACAGCAATAATTCAGTGATACTTCACATTTTCCTTTGGGGGCTGATTCATTGAGTAGCTACCTGAGTCATTCTGACACCTGCAGTAGAAGTCACATTACTAACAGCAATATATAGCTTAATAAGTTCCTTTTTTTCACTTAAAAAATTACCATACTTTGTAACAAAAATTTCACCATAGGGAATTTTATTATCACGGGTGAATACAAATAGCAGCAACAGCATCCTGAGAGCACTTGAGTAATGAAAAAGACCGCAAGACACCATCTATGTAAATTGAATTTGTATGATATTATTCCATGAGTTCTGTTCATACTGAATATGTTCATTGTGACTTTGGGGTCGCTAGAGATACACTTAAAGTGCAATGGAAATTCTGTTATAACTCAAAGATTTTGGTTTCCAATTCTACTATAGAATTACATCTAAATAGACTTCAAACACTTTTTTCCTTTAACTTCCCTTTGGGTTATCAGAAAAAAAAAAAAAGCCCTGTTTGTTTTTATCTGACTAATTTTCTCCTGTTTTTTTTTTTTTTTCTTTCTTTCTTTCTTTTGTTCTTTCTCTCTTTCTTTCATAGTAAAACTGCACAAAATATTTTTCCTTTTTCATAAATTGGTATGAGTTCTTTTCATAAATTACAAAAACCAGGATTTCTTGTTGGACTTCATAAATTAGCAATAAAAACAGATAAGTAGCCTTTTGAATTTGTTTTTTTTTTTTTTCTTGTGAGCAAGGACGTGCATCTGAATATATGGTACTGCTTTGAGTTGTCTGTTGAAGAGGCAGCTAGTGCAAGGAGCCAATAATTCATAAAGATGAGTTGGCATACTGAATTGCATCCTGGTGCTGAAGCAAATCAGCAAATTTCATCTCAGCTTTTGTCCTGTAGGAAGGAATGACTTTATCTTGTAGAGATGTCTAAGCTTTTTTTAAAGTAACCCAACCACTTATTTCTCTTGTTTTGGAGTCGGTATTAAAGTTAGTTTCTACAGACTACATTTTTGTTAAAAGGGCTGAAGCTGGGACTTATCTGACAGAATGTGGTGTTGTGGTTTAAACCAGAACTAGTTTAATAGAAGTACACAGCATCCCACTCCCCAGTAGTGGGATGGGAGAAAATCAGAAGGTCAAAGTGAGAAAACTGGTGGGTTGAAAGACTTTTTAATAAGGAAAGCAAAAGCTGAATATGCAAGCAAAGAAAACTAATTCATTCACTTCTTCCCATCAGCAGACAGTCATTTAGCCTTTTCCAGGGAAACAAGGCTTCTTCACATGTAATAGTTACTTTGGAATATAAAACACGAGGCAATAGGGCAGAAAACAGGAAAAATACAGGAACAAGAAAGCTCATAGCTTGAGATGAAGTCAGGGAGATCACTTACCAATCACCATCATGGACAAAACACACTCAGATTGGGAAAAATTGGTTTATTGCCCATTAAGCAAGATATGGATGGTGAGAAAAAAACCCACAAGCATTAAACACCTTTCCTCCCCCTATTCCCTGGCTCAACTTCACACCTTCATCCGTAATTCGTCTATCTCCTCTCCACCAGAGCTGTTCAGGGCAAGATAGGAAATGGGAGCTGTGGTCAGTTCATAACCTCTGCTCTCTGCTGCTCCTTTCTTCTCACACTTTTACCCAGAGTTGGCTGGACTACGCACAGGCAGCAGGGAAAATCTCTTCTGCCGCAGAACTCCTCCTTCTCTTCAGGCTTAAGTCTTAGTCCTGCTCTTTCTCAGTCTTCTTGTTCCAACCTCATATCTCTCCATGGCATTTTTATCCATTCTTAAATATGTTTTAATGGAGGCACCACCATCTTGGCTGAAGGCCTCAGCCATGCCCTCTGGTGGGTCCATTGGAGCCATTTGGAACCTGGTGTATCCAACATGGGCAGCCCCAATCTCTTCTCACTGAGACCACCCCTGCAGCCACCTCCTACCACAACTTTGGCATCTAGATCCAATACACTTTAATTCAGTAAGTCTTTCCTGATTTCATAAAGGGCAAGACCACCTTCTTCTTCACTATTTGTTCTTGCAGTGTCATTTGGTCCTCAATTCTTTTTTGTTCTGTCAAGTCATGAATGCAAACTGGAAATCTATCTGTTAAACACTATCCTCTCCACCTCCACAGAGCAGTAGAGAAGAGAGGAGAACAGAGAAGAGGACTATTGTATTTAATGGCAGCATAGTCTTACCTGAAATGAAAATAGTACAATATTATGTTTTAATATGGCATCAGCAAATGAAGGCAAATAAGAAGTATTCTTTATTTGTGACTAAAGTAGATCCTCCTTATTCATCATTAACTTTGTTTATTCTTTCCTAATTACTTTGTAGGATGATCATCATGTAAGAACTCTCAATTCACACATCATGTATCATCTGGCTTGTGCCTCCTTTTCTCTCCTCTTACTAGATAATAAAAACTTACATGCATTTATCGAAAACACAACTTGTAAAGGCTATGGAAACATTTCAGATTCAGTAACAGAACTTCAAGCAATTTATATTTTCTATTGGAAAGAATAGTAATGAGATATGCACTCTGTGTCTGTGATTAATAAGTAGCAGAAAAAGACTCTCCATAAAAGTTTTAAACACAGGAAGTTCTAATGAAATAATTGAGGACAAACACTCAGAAGCTGATGAAGAGAAGTTATTTCTAAGATAAGTCACCATTTTTTAAGAAAAAAAAAGATAATATTACATGATTTTCCATCATAAACTTATCAAAATAAAGCTTTTTGTTTTCACTAAATGGAAAGTACTATTCGAACTCAAACTAGAATCTAATCAAGTCATCTGCTTTTTATATGGTAGATCTAGTCCATATGTCCATAAACTTGTCTGTAGCATTTGTTTCTTTGTTTTTTTCTTTCACATGCAGCTCTTCAAAAGCCAAGTCAAACAAAAATCCCCCCACTGGTCTCCACAGTATTTGGTGTCATGCAGGCAGAGAACAAAAAGACCTGAAGACACTCCGTAACTAGCATATAGAACAACAGGCAACAACCAAGTGGATTTAAAAAAAAAAAGAGAACACAAGCAAATCCCAAAACATTTATTAATCTATACGTGGCACTCATAGGGCAGCAATTTTCCGAGTGTTAGCAACTGTTTTGAAGAGATTACCATAACAGAGTCTTTAGAGGAACACAAAGGAAAATAGTAGGTTGCACACCAGCTGATAGTCTTGACTGGCAAGAATGCTGCTCAAGAGGCTGAAAAGCTGCTCATGTTGACACCCTTGGTCGGCATCTTTTAAAAAGAAAACAAGTTGTCATTGTATGTAATGCTCATTCAAGATATGTGGCTGTTCAAAAGCCAGACGATTTTACTTATTAATGTTAAGGTTTCATTACACTAAGCTGTTAGTAAGTAGTTTACAGTAACAGCAAAAGCAATGTAGTTGCTAGTAGGCTTGCAATACAAATCGGGTATATTTTGTTGCAGTGTGATTTAAAATTTATTCATACTAGTTGAACAGGGTCACACAGCTCACTCTTGGCAAAGCCATGGAATACCCCTTGCAGTTCAACTCATATTAAACCTCTGAGGTATCTCTCTGTGATGGGTTGACTGTCTGGGTGCCAGAAGTCTACCAAAGCTGCTCTATGTCTCCCTCTTTTCAGCTGAACAGGGAGAGAAAATATAACACGCAACTCTGGGGTTGAGGTAAGGACAGGAAGATCTCTCAGCAGTTGCTGTCACAGGCAAACAGACAGAACTTGAGGAAATTAGTTTAATTTACTACCAATCAAACAAGGGTAGGATAAGGAGAAATAAAACCGCATCTTAAAAACACCTTGTTCCATCACTGCCTTCACCCTGGACTTAACTTTACTCCATAGTCCTCTGTTTCCTCTGTCACAGTGGTGCAGAGGGACAGGGAATGGGGATTGCAGATAATTCATCATATGTTTCTGCTGCTCCTTCCACCTCAGTAGGAGGACTCTTCACACTCTTGCTCTGCTCCAGGATGGAGTTCCTCCCAGGGGAACCGTCCTCTATGAACTTCTGCAACATGAGTCCTTCTCATGAGCTGCAGTTCTTCACAAACTGCTCCAATGTGGGTCCCTTTCATGGGACACAGTTCTTCATGAACAGATTGCTTCAGCGTGGGTCTCTCACAAGTTCTGCCAGCAAACCTGTTCCATCATAGGCTCATGTCTTCACAGGTCTTGCCAGGACCTTGCTCCAGCACTGGCTTCCTATGGGGTCACAGTTTCCTTTGGTTTCCTTTCACCTGCTCTGGTGGGGTGCCCCATGGACTGTAGATTGATCTCTACTCCACCATGGATCTCTGTGGGCTGCAGAGGCACAACTGCCTCACCATGGTCTGCACTACAGTCTGCAGGGGAATCTCAGCTGCAACACTGGAGGTACCTCTTTCCCCTCCTTCCTCACTGACCTTGGTGTCTTCAGGGATGTTTTTCTTGTATAGCTACACTCAATTCTATGTCTGTAATTGATTTGCACAGGAACTTTCCAGTCTTCCCTTCTTAAATGTGCTATCCCAGAGCTGCTACCACTTTTCCCTGTTTTTCTCAGCCTTGGCCAAGAAGGTCCAGTCTCTGAGCTGTCTGGCATTGGCTCTGTTGGACATGGCACGAGGTTCTATCAGCTGCTCACAGGAGCACCTCCGTGGCTCCCCCACTACCGAAACTTTGCCACGCAAACCCAATACACTTTGACATCACACGTCAAGTGTAAAGTACAAAATATAACCGTTTCAGAATATTTTAGAAACAGCCTTTGTGCATGTAAGAAGAGCTGAATTATCTCATCTACTAGATGAAATGAGTATTGCTGCATCTCTTCTTCTTCAATAAAAACAATTTGACTTTCAGAAAGACAAATTGATTGAGAGTGAAAATTTAATCTCAAAAGATCCAGTGAGTTGATACAAACTTTCAGGAATGATCATAGAAATTTTATGCAATTAAAAAGTTGGGAATAAGCTTTACAATTCCTTTAAGCATGCCTCAGGAAGGAGCTGTCTGTTGAGGGAATTATCTGCAAAAGTTGCAAAACATCTTTTTTTTCTGTGATGACATGATTCTCTACATTAGTCTTCAGAGTGTAAGTAGGGATTAAAATTTAATATTTTTCAACTGCAGGGCATCTAGCATTACTTATTTTCCCTAGAAATACAGTTTTTGGAATGGCAAAACATAGGATTCCATTTGTAGCTAAGAGAGAAATATGTGTTTTCACTAACAGGAGGGAGAGTGATAGACATGATCGCCAAGTATAGCATGAGCAATATTGCATGAGGGAAACCTTAAAAAAAGAGTTTTTCATTTTATCAACTGTCCTGTTATATGAGAAATAAAAAAAGAAAAATATCACCTACCCCTGGCTTCTATACACAACCTTCAGTTCAAATACACCTTTTTGCATTTTAATACTAACCTTTCATATCAGAAAAGAAAGAAAACTGGCACAGTTAGCATGCAAAACATTAATGCATTCGTTAAAAAAATATAACCCTTGTCTGAGAAACTCTAAGCATTGTGAGGACAAGGGAATATCTGGCAGGGAAGTTCCATCTTAAAAGTTAGAAGCGTGATTAACAAATAAAATGTCAAAGTAGGGTAGCAACTATGTCGTCAGCAGACCAGAATAAAGACTAACAAAAGAAACAAAGTGAAAGCAGCTTCCAAAGCAGCAGTGTTTTCAGTGGAAGTGACAGAGCTGCTCAACTTGTGTACAGAACTTAGGGAATCACATATATTCTAAACCACATTTCCAAAAGCAGCACTTTGTACTTGGCCTTGTTGAACCCCATAGCGTTCCCAGGTGTCCATAGGTTCCCTTGGGTTTCTAGCAAGAGGAAGATGATGGATTTGAAAGCAAGGCTCAGGTATGTCCTCATATAGCCACAGTTTTTATGCTGGTACAGCTGTTGTCCAGTTGTGGACCATTTTGTAGCTCTTGTCACTAGTAACTCTTTTGCCTGAAGAAATAAAATAAATGCTGAACTCTGATCATGATTACTGTGCTATGCTTAAAAACAGGATCTTCATGTTAGGGATCTTAGCCAAAAAAACCCTACCTCTTTTTAAAGTACAACTCTAATAACTATGGCAATTCTTTCCCCCATTATACTGTCAGCCATCACAGAATTTTCTTCATTTGTTTCAAGGTACACAATAATTGTGATTAACGTGTGAGAATATATTGTGCCATTGGAGACACCTCTTTAAGTCCTCAGTATGTATAAAATTGACAAGATTATGTAAATAATTTACAAGCAATAAATATCTGATAGAATATAAGGCAGATATAATTTAAGGGAAACTGAAACTCACCTTTTTAATTTCCAGAATGCCTTTGTTGACTGAGGAAAGAATGAATCCTGAGCCAACCTGGAACAGTTCTAGCAGATTCTTCAAAACTTTTTACCTAAGACTGGGTGTTCCTTAAATGCAACATAGTTAAGCAGTGAATTTTTCCCATGTGGCAATACATAAAGAATATTATTGCCAGTATTCATAATTTGCTTTGTTTCTTGGTTTTTGTCTTCTGCTCATGATCAGACTGGGTTCCAGGCTCTTAAATTAAAATGTCACCCAGTTGAAATGATGCAGAGATCAGAGTATACAAAGCCTTGCTATAGCCATTTGAAAGCCAGTCTTAAGATTCTCATCTTGCTTTGAAGGAGATACACATGCTCAGGCTGTTGGGGACTTATACAAGAAATACAATGAGAGGGAGAGGGAACAAGGCCCTGAACAACGTGATATAACTTTGAATTTAACCCTTATTTGAGCAAAGTTGTGGACTAGATGATTTCAAGGAATAGTTTCCAATGTTAGCTGGAACTTTAAACTTTCTTGTTGGACAGAAGCAATTTACATTAAAAAAACCCAGTATGTTGAGAACATCTGTTGATAACATTTTCAAGTTACTGCACTGCACTGTGCAGTACAATCAAGTATATATATTGTGGAGCATCTGTTCTCAGAAATAGCTGGTGAGACAATGAAATCCTGTTTTTACAAACCATATACGTGCATTGGAAACTTGCATTTACCAAAACCTACTGCAATATTTACTTGAGTTATTGCTATGCTCTTACCTCAAAATTCGACAAGGCTCCATATAACACTATGACCACCATGTAACAGTATGAACAAACATACACTATAGATATTTTTCTACAGGTGCTTTTGTTAACAAAGATAAGAATACGGGGTAGATAAAGTATAGTTTTTCAAACTTCACTTGATGAGAATTTCTATAAGAAATAGCTCTTTTTCATCTGTTGTGCACCTTCATATTTTTCCACATGGTGAGGAAGCCTTTCTGAGCCATGCTTCAGAATACTTCCAAAAAAAGGAGAAATGTTTAGGTTTGAATATGCTTTCTGAAATATTGCATAGCACAAATTATTCCCTCTTTAATTACAATGATTTTTAATAACTGAACTTTCATGAGGAAAAGAGCTCAATAATTATACAATAAAACTGGGTTAGCATTATATGTGCAATATTTTTCATCTTTTCAATAGGGATTATACATTTTAAAATACTGTAAGAATCATTCTAGATCATGAACCAATTACCAATCATATTTAATCTCAGGGATATTTATTTTCATGAAACCCCCTGTATTTAAAGAAGTTCATTTGCAATAAAAGATGCAACTAAGATTTTTAATGTGGAAGGCTATAAGGAAAGAGCTATTTGTTTGAAATCGAGTTTGTTTCTGTGATTTAATAATTAATAGAAAAAGAGAATAGGAACTTTAGTGTTCAAAATCCTAAGGGGGATAATATTAATGCAAATTAGAATTCTAATGCACAAAAATTCTTGCAACATTGTTGAAATTAAATTCAGGATAAGCCCTTTGTATTAGGACAGATTTCGTAGTAAGTCTACATATGTCACTAAAAAAAACCCCAAAACTATCAAGTTCTAATAAAAAATAGCTAGATAGTTGTGTTAAGCTTAATGCTTAGTGTGATTTTAATTTACTTTTCTTCAGGTCATTTGCATTTTCCTATCTTCATGTGTTAGATATTTTTGCTATTTATTTTCCACTTTTTCAATGTTATTTTTATGTCTTTACAATTCCAGTTTGAAAGACTGTTCAGAAATTTATAGCAACAAGAGATTTAGGTGGTAGGAATCAGTTTTGATTCTGTTAAGTTCAACTTTTAATAAAGATAAAGAAAGTCAAATGGCCAAATCTAAGCAGAAACTGTGACCAACATTCCAGATGTTTTGAGGTCACTAGTGTTCAACTTTGATTTAAAAAGAAAAAAAAAAAGCAAACAAAGCCCACTTACATGAAGTTAATGGAAGTTTACCTGTTTCATAAAACAAACCAACAGAACCAAACAAAAAACTCACAAAACTGTTATTCAGAGTTCATCCTCCTTATACTGTTGTGTTCTTTATATCAGATTACTTCTGTTCTCTTCTCTATCTTTTGCTTATTTATAAAATTCTTTTTGCCTAGAAAGCAGTTGTACCTAAAACTGCTGCCTGGAGAGCGGGAATTGCCTGGAGGGTGGGCAGTTGCTGTAGATCTCCTGGTACAGCCCAGAGTGCTGCCCTGCCCTGCCCTGCCCAGCAGCTGGCTCATGCATTTCCATCTGTTCCCTCACCTCCCTGAGAACTTCATCCCTTCAATGTGTTGACAGGTTTTGTTGGTTTCTTTTGTTTTTTTTTTTACTAACCTGATCTCCTTTTATGACCAGGTGACCCAACTGGTGGATGCAAGTAAGGCCATGGATGCTGTCTATCTGGACTTC